>VDFB02024516.1:0-144770 GCA_007258455.2 Sequoia sempervirens | reverse complement strand
AAAACATTGTTTGTCAAGTGTTAGACAAAGATCTAACATACAACATACTATTGGGTCATCCATGGATCCATGACATGCAAGCGGTACCTTCAACATACCATCAATGTCTAAAATTTCTAGTAAATGGACAGGAGGACACTATGTCAACTGACAACAATAATCCATAGACTTGCAACATGTTAAAAGCAACTCAAGACACTTTGGTACCTCATAACAGAGAAGTCAATACTTCTACTTCATCCACTATTGATAGCAATCCAATTTCATATCTAAATGGGTTGAGAAGAAGAATCTAGAGAAAGAAACAACTATCACAGACACAACAAACACCAAAGGTCCTATAAACGAATTATCACAACTTTCAAAAAAAGGTTTAGATAAAGGAAAAGGGTTTAGGAGAATATTCTCTTGAGCAATCTTTGTGCCTATCACAGTTGCTACCATCACCAAAAACATATGGACAACCCATATTAAATACTCCAAGCTCATCGCAACCCATCACAACTCTAAATGAAAGGTTTATAAAAGTAGGTACACTCGAAGATGAGTCAAAAGACAAAGTGATTCTCAGTTGGCTATACAAAGACAAGGAAGCATCAACATCAGTGAATGTCAGCATCAAAATATATCAGTATGGAAAAGGGAAGGACATTTTAGATAAAATGGGTTACAAAGGTCAAGGACCAATTGGCAAGAGAAGGAATGGTATTATTGAACCCATTCAACCTCTAACATTACAGCCTAAAGACAAAATAGGATTAGGCTACATAATTGAACAAAAAGAGGAAGAAACCCAAAAAGCAATGGAAAGGATACTACAAATGAGAGATGGCTCTAACACAGACTCCAATGAATATGAATGGGATCATCTATTTGCTACATCTTATACTGACAAAGAGGTTGATGTTATCCAAGTATATACACCCTTACGAGAGGAGGGACAAAGTTCAGGAAATATAACATTTGTTATGCAATCAACAAATATTGATGACTCAAGCGAGGATGATCATACATAGAGTGAGTTAGAAAACTTGGAGGTAAGTACTATCATAGACCTCAAACTTCCTACTAATAACTTTGATCACCTAGATATCATGACACTTACAACAGTGGACCTTATTCAAACCGATGACTTGTTACCTTTAATACACCTCGAACTTATTGACTAGGAACCTACCAAACCTATTCTCATACCAGTCTTTTCAAATGATGATGCCATCATAAATTATCTTTATAGTGATGAAACTAATACAAGTACTATCCATAACACTCATATCGATGCTTTACAGTAGAAGGGTGCCAAATCTTTTAGTTGCAAAATAATAACAGGAAAAATAAATCTAATGATGAAAACCTCTCATAGGTAGCATTAGACTTTGAAAAGAGAAAAATAAAGAACATATCCAATAGTGAAAACCTTTATGAGGTGCTGAAGTATGGAAGATTTGACACTCTCCCAGAGCATTACCATGATAGATCATCAATACTGGTAGAGCCGACATAGTCTATAAATCCAGGAACAACTAAAAAGGAAAAGATCTTACATCTAGCAACATCCATGACAAAATAGGAGAAGCCTGCATTCACTAGATTCTTTGAGTAGTGACACATAAATTTTGCATGGTCTTATTCTGACATGTTAGGATTGGATCCATAACTCCTAATGCATCATCTATCACTGCCAAAGGGAATCAAATCGGTCAAACATAAATTGAGAAAGATGCATCCCCACATTGCCCTTATGGTTAAAGCTGAACTGACAAAATTATTGGATGCAGGTTTCATTAGGTCCATAGATTATGCAGAATGGATCTCAAACACTGTGCCAGTATCCAAACCTAATAATAGCATCAGAATATACACATATTTTAGGCATTTAAACAAGGCATTCCCAGAGGATGATTTTCCTTTGCCCAGTATTGACATAATTGTTGATCTAATAGTAGGACATGCCATGTTATCTATAATGGATGGCTTCTCAAGATATAATCAAATAAATATAGCACCTAAAGATCAAGAAAAGATGACATTCACTTGCCTTTGGGGTACATTATGCTGGAATGTCATGCCCTTCAGATTGAAAAATGCATGTGTGACATATCAGCGGGAAATGACCACAATTTTCCATGACGTGATGCATACTTTCATGGAAGATTATGTGGATGAAATATTACAAAATTCACACACCAAGGAAGGACATTTGGATATACTTGATAAAATCTTCACTAGATTGGAAAAATTTAAGGTAAGCTTGAATCTAAAGAAATGTGTCTTCAGGGTGACATCAACAAAACTTCTTGGTTACATAGTGTCAAAAAAAGGTAATGAAGTGGATCCATCTAAGGTTAAAGCAATAATGGAGATGTCGCCACCTAAAAATATTAGTCAATTATGATCCCTACAAGGCAGGTTATAATCCATCAAGAGATTTATCTCCCAGCTAGCAAATAAGAGTCACCCATTTAATCATCTACTTCATAAAAATGTTTCATTAAAATGGGATCATAACTATGAAACAACTTTTAGTTAGATAAAGCAGTAGTTGGTGTCACCTCTAATACTCATGCCACCCGTAACAGAAAGACCACTATTACTGTATATTGCAACTACTGACATATCTTTAGGAGCTCTATTAGCACAAGAGGATTTTGAAGGAGAGGAACAAGTAGTTTACTACATCAGCAAGACTCTCAACGGATATGAAATAAACTATACATTCATAGAAAAGGCTTGTTTGGTAGTAGTATTTGCAACCTAGCAGTTGCGACACTACATGTTGACTCATATAGTCAGGCTCATAGCAAAAGTAGACCCATTGAAATACCCACTTGGTAAAGCTGCTCTATCAAGAAGACTTGCAAAATGGGTCATGATCTTAAGTGAGTTTGACATCCAATATGTCAACAAGAGAGCCATCAAAGGATAGGTAATAACAAATCAACTAGTTGAAGCTCCATTACAGGATCATCATCCAATGAACATTGAATTTCCAGATGCCGACATCATGAATGTAACAACACAACAATGGAGGCTTTATTTTGATGGATCATATACACAAAGAGGAGTTGGTGCAAGAATTCAATTTGTCACACCTCAAGGACACACCATTCCAAGATCCTATAGGTTAATGTTTCCATGTATAGACAATATAGCTGAGTATGAAGCATTGATTATCGGCATCAAAATAGCTATTGAATGGAAAATCACAAAAATGCAAGAGTATGGGGACTCGCAGCTTGTCATTTATCAAGTAAATGATGAGTATCAAACAAAGGATGAGAAGCTCATGCCTTATAAGCAAATGATAGATGATCTAAAAAAGTACTTCATGGATATCAAGTTTGAGCAGACACCAAGGGTAGAAAACAAAGCTGCAAATGCCATGGCAACAATTTCCTCCCTTTTGCAATTATTAGAAAAGAAAGGACGATATGAGTTTATTGTTGAACAAGTATCTATTCCTGCATATGATAATCCTGATTCATAGACCATAAGCCACATAACCAACACTCAGCCCTCACAAGATGGAGAGATCTATACTTACCTCAAAGATAACATTCCTCCTCTTGATCTCTCTAGAAACCAAAAGCATAACTTTATCCATCAATCGGCAAGACATACATTAATCGCTGACATCCTTTATCGTTGAGGTCTAGATGGTACTCTTCTCCAGTGTCTAGAGCATCATGAATCTAAAACATCCTTACGAGAGGTCCATGAAGGTATTTGTGGGACTCATTCAAATGGGCTAACCCTAGCTAAGAAAATCCTCTGTTTAGGGTATTACTGGCCGAACATGGAGAGGGAGACATATCAATATGTTAAAAAGTGTCAGAAATGTTAGATTCATGGTAATCTAATTCATGTGCCAACGCAAGAATTACAACCTTTCACATCCACACGACCCTTTTGTCAATGGGGACTAGACCTAGTAGGGAAAATAAATCCTCCTTCATCTAATGGGCACAAGTTCATCATCACAACAACAAAGTATTTCACAAAGTGGATAGAAGCAGTTCCTTTGACAATTGTCACTGGAAAACAGATTTCATCTTTCATACTCAACTACCTCATCTTTCAGTACAGGGCACCTCAATCCATTATCACAAACAATGGTAGGCCTTTTAAAAATTAGGACATCCAAGAATTATGTGAAAAATTCCATATTCAACATCATTTTTCAACACTATACTATCCATAGGGAAATGGCCAAGTTGAAGCCTCAAACAAGACAATCCTAAAAATACTAAAGAAGACGGTGAATGATGTTGGACTTGATTGGCATGTTCAGTTAAATCCTGCACTATGGGCCTACATAACTAGCATCAAAATACCAACAAGAGCTACACCATACGCCTTGGTGTATGGATCATAGGCCATTCTACCAATTAATGTAGAAATACCATCACTCTGTCTCACTAAAAGGTATCATTATAGATGATGATTATCGAGTTTCAAGGCTACAGGAACTGGAATTATTGGACGAATGTCGTCAACAAGCGGTCAATCATTTGAAGGCTAACCAACAAAGAATGCCAAGGAGTTACAATCATAGGGTAAAACCTAAAGTCTTTCAAATTGGAGGTTTGGTCCTAAAGGAAAACCCTAGGAATCAGCAGGATAGAGAAAAGAAAGGGAAGTTTGAACCTAATTGGTTAGGTCCCTTTGTAATCATATCAGTGTATGGATCAGGAGCATATCAATTGTCTACACCATAAGGGGATTTGTTTGATGAACCTATCAACAATATCCATTTCAGAAAGTTCTATACCTAAATCACTTAGTGCATGAATTGGTTTTTGAAAATGGTTACCTTGATGAAAACTTGGCAAACAGGCATCCTGGTGACAAAAAAATACAAAAAAATAAAAAAAATAGAAAAAAATTAAAAATACAAAAATACAAAAAAAGAAAAGAATGAAAAGTCGCAATAAAAACATATAGTGAAAACCTGGAAACAGGTGCTATTTGTGATTCGAATCAACTCTCCCATCTATTTGGACACATGTCATGGTCGTTACTTCCACCATCATTTTACATCTATTATCAATCGTATCACATGGTCATGTCTCACCCTAGCTTGGGAGCAACATCTAAAAATCATTGGGGACAACATAAATTTTGAGCTTAACAAAATGGACAAACAATAGGAAGACAAACAAAACAGAAACAATGTTTGAAACACAACCCAACATCAAACATCAATCACCATCAAAAACACATTGGACATCCATATCATAACAGAAAATCCAGAAACAAGTCAAAAAGTTAGTCTCAAAAAGTCAAAAACATGAGTCTGTGTCAGTCGAACTATGTGGTCTTTGCGTGTATAGCGTAGGCAAGGCTAATCTTTGATCAGCCCCTGAGGCCCCTAGGATAGGTCTTTAGGTTAAATTTGATCCAAAATCTCAAAAACACAAAACATCACAAAATCAAGATGGATGATCTAATCTGAATAATGATTGAAATACTTTAAGCAAAATTTGGATAAGTTGTACTTTGATCATTGTTATCATTTCTTTGGAGCAACTCAATGATGTATTGAACTAGAGAAGCCAGGAAGAAGAAATTGTATTTTTCTCTATCTATTGTCTGTAAATTAATCATAATTACTGTGTGAATCATCACGGGAAATTCTCTACAAAGTATCATGGATGACATTCCAATTCACATAGGAAAGTGGTTAATTCTTGTTTGTTTACACAAAAAATACTTAGGTCATCTCGGTTTAATTATACCTCGATGCTTGTGTTAACTTGCAATATCAAAAATCATGAAAGTAGTGCTCAGGTCATCATCGATTTACATTATACCTTTGATGCTTGTACTCACTTTCAACATTTTAAAAGCTCAACGATGATACAAAGCACAAAAGTACTATTAAAATGCCTATGTTTACATGTATATTTGCATGGTAAAAGTAGATTGCATCCATAATAGTTTTACATCTATAAATTATTTGTTATAAAATTGGTAAATCATTCACTAAACAATTATCTTTTATCATAATAGATTGAGTATACTTGACATTAACAAAAAAAACATCCCCATGATCATATAGTTGCATCATCATATTCATTTACATACATTAAAAGTGTTCACATCATCATTTCATCATTCATACATTTCAATCAAATCATTTTACATTCTCATCATATCATAACAAAAATCTCAACACACATATATCTATGTCATTCCAATTTCACAAACATACATCATTATCATAACTCATTAAATCCATCCATTTTTTATATCACATATCCATATATAATCCATCCATTTGATCATAAAGACCATCAAATTTATTGCATCATATATCATTCAACATTTCCATCCATTTTATTACATCATATATTTGCATCACATATAGTATATCATTTAAACACATCATATCCATATATCATGAATCCACATACATCACATTTCCATATAACATGCATCCATACATTACCATTATGTGCACCATAGATAGAACAACATCATATCAAAACATACCATCATAATAATAAAACCATCACATAGCATATAGAACATCGAAGAAAATGCATCAACGAGAGAATCATATAGAACACATAATAGACAAAAGAATTCAATCTCATATATAACAAAATCACAATGTCAAGTATACAATGATGTCTGAAATGAAGAAAGATATAACATAAAAAATGGTTGGATATCAAAATAATCAAAGTGAACATCACATCTCAAATATAACACAGACAAAAAATCAAGTGTTGTTGGCTCCAGATGGTGTAGGCATAGCATGATCAAGACCCCTACCACTGGAGGAATCAGGATTCTTGGGATCTCTAGGTAGAGGCTGGGTAACACCTGCACTAATAGTCTTGGATCGTGACCTGGCATAGCTAACTCTCTACTCAGAAGGAACTGTGTCATAATATCTCGCTCTATAAAACTCAATCTCCTCGCCAATACAAGCAACCTCTCGCATGTAATATGTCAGGGAGGTACCATCTGCCAATCTCTATAATCTATCAGCAGAAGTCTGAGCACCCTCTGCTACAAACCTGGCTGCATCCCTCATAGCTGTCAGTGAAGTAATATGAGCTCAGGCTACCTTGGCTGTCTGTTTAGTCACATCCCTCTTAGTTGTCAATGCTACAATCTGTGACTGAGCTGTGACTAACTGAGCTTGCACTGATGATAGAGTCTTTGCATGCAACTCAGCCTATGCCTGCATCTAAGCCTGAATAAGTTGCTTTTGAACGGTCTCTAACTGAACCTGAAGATTTGTTATCTGCAGCCGCTCTGAAACACCTCCCACAGCCTGCCTCTTGCGAGGCATAGTCTCACCAGACAAATCTAAAGCAGGGCCTGACCCACTTGTAGCCTCTCCACTATCAAATCTCTCATCTATGTCGCTCTCATCTTTGTTGCTCTCGCCACCAACATCCTCCTCTACCCCAACATCCTCCTCAGGCTTGACATCTACCTCACCAACCACACCAACATCCTCTGCCTCAACCCCTCCAACATCCTCTCTCCTCCATCTCCGACCATGCGCAACGGGAAAGTCCTCCTTTGCAGGTAATGGGGCAGGCTCATCTGGAATGGTAAGGCATGGAAACGGATGCAAAGCAAAAAACTCAACATAATCTGCTATAATTGGAGGCTCGACAATATCTGGCTGAATGTCCCACTCAAATGGTTGTAAATCCTGGAACTCTTGAACTGCAGTAGCATATGACAAACAAGGGCCCCAATTTGTGGTATTTGACTAATGACAAGTGTAATGAGCAACACCTTGAGGCATACCTTGTACCATCCCATACTATCTATAAACCCATTTGATCAAGAATCTCTCTAATACCCAACGAGCACAGCCAATCAGGATCATCAACAGATAAAGAAATGGTAGCTGAATATCATCATCATCCCAATGATCACAATCTAGGTAGGGATGCCATGTCACATGCTCTATGTTGTTAATAACTCTCCTCCAATACTCTAACTTACCCAGTTTAGACTGAGTAAGCTGGCCAGCATATCTGAACACATAAGGTCTCATGGGTGGCCTTTGTCTAATTGGAACTGGATGTGTGACAACTATGTGCTCCCACACCCATACCTGAAGCAAAGTAACGTCGTCCGATAAACTCTGACCACTAAGATACACAAATGAATGTAAATCATGATATAAATGGGAAAGCATACACATGCCTTAAGCAAATTTGGTGCCATGAACAACCATACTCTCCAAAACCCTACGCCAACCAATCGAGAATCCCTTAGACCTATGATTAGGACTAAGGAATCCTCTGATGAAACCAACAAGTACTCTAGGCAAAGTGGCATATGCATCAACCATCTCACGCCATGGAATCCACTCTGTGACAATAAGATCATCCTGGAACACTCTACGAAGGGCATCAGTCCCACCCTACTCTGTTGAATCATATATGACAACATCTCCAACAATCGAAAGCTGTAGAATCCACCAGAAATCCTCTGGAGTGATTGTCATCTCACCAGTAGGAAGGTGAAAGGTGTTGTGCTCGCTATGCCACCTCTCAGCTAGCGTTGTCAACAAACCCTGATTAATCCTAGTCTAGGGCATATATAGAAGAGGATACAATCCACAACGTGTGATAATAGTCGTCTCAGGCTGTGCCAATTGTGGTATAAAATCAAATGTCCAAGGGAAATGCTCTCGAACCCGGAGGTTCCCCAATCGCTTCTATTATCATAACAAGATCAAAGTCAAAAAATTCATGTAAATTATCAAATAACATCAAAATACCATATCAAATCAAGTCAGATCTTGGTGAGAATTTTGATCAAATCTCATGAGCGCACATCATTGAACCTCACCTATCATGAGGTCAATCATCAATGCATCAAATCAACCTCACCTATCACGAGGTCAATCATCAATGAATCAAATCAACCTCACCTATTATGAGGTCAATCATCAATGCATCAAATCAACCTTGCTTATCATGAGGTATGTTAGTCGTAATTATTCCTCGCTTATCATGAGGATAGTTATCATCAAAACAAATATCAAACCTCGCTTATCATGAGGTCAAAAAATTATGCATTTGATTAGACAAATCATTCATTTCAAACCAATAGCTGATACAATCAGAAATCAAGAACATCAAGAAGAAATTGACAAAAATCACAACACTTTGATTTAAATGCTCTCAAAAAGGCGTTAAAAGCACTAAAACAATGACATGCGCCATTTCATCAGATAAAAGTGCTATTACAAATGGACAAAACACCATTTTATCAAAAGCGCCATTCTATTTGGTCAAAGCACTAACATTTTTTATAAAAGTGCTAAAACTCTAAACGCGCTAAAATAGGAGGTCGAAGCACTACAAAATCTAACCAAAGCACTAAAGTTATGAAAGCGCTAATGTATCTTACAGAAGCACTACAACAACTATCCTAAGCGCTAAACTTTGTAAAGCACTAACCTAACCTACTAACGAGCTAAAACAGACCTCCTAAGTGCTAAAATTATAGAAGCACTACAACGAAACTGCAAAGTGCTACAACGGATTCTAAAAGCGCTAAAAGGAGTTTAAATTCAAAAATCTGAAAAATACACAAAAAATGAGGAAATGCACAAAAACCAAGGAAAAAATAGACATATCGGAGGTTTGAATGCAGCCAGCCGCTGATGTCGTTGAACACGCTCAAAACGGTGGGTGTGATATGGAATCGACATCTTGCTCCAAGTGGCATAAGAATCTCTCTCAGCAGGTTTTCAAAAGTCACAATGTACAAATGATTTTGAAAAAGACCTTTTTAACCTTTTATAGGTTATTTGAAAAGGGATTTTTATGAGATTGATTTAATTTTTAAAAAGGGGAGATTAATTGAAATTCATCCAATACCACTTTCTTCATTAATTATTGGGAGATAAATTATTTTATCATCAAATCATCAGAAAATCATAAAATTGAAAATTTCCGAAAAATAAAAAAATAAAAAAAATTCATTAATTTATCTCCCGAGGGGGCATATATCCATCAATCACCCAAAACATGTCTGGGGCATTCTGAAAAAAAATTCATCGATACTAGCGACAACAAATTTTCTTTGAAGCAATGTGTAGACACATCACTTCAAAGAGGGGCAAAATGTATACACCTAAAAATGGTCTAGAGAATCTAATTAATTAAATATGATTTATTTGATTAATTAATCCTAAATTCATCTATTTAGTAAATAAATAGAAATATTTATTTATATTAAGTTCACTTTTAATTCTTCTATTTTATCAAATTATTTCCTCTTAATTAAATAAACAAAATTAAATACTTTGTTTTATTTAATTATTATCATTATTATTTCTTCTATACTTTATCCATCAATTCTATCTTAAAATTAAATACACAACTTCAATAGTTTGTGTTATTTAATTATCTTATCATATTTTCTTCTTAATTAAATAAATATATCCTAAAATCTTTAATTTAATTATCCTATTCCTTCTATTTTAACTTAATAAACAACTTTTATAGTTTGTTTTATTAAATTATTTATCTCTCATTTTGCTAATTTAAATAAACCAAAAATATTTAAATAAAAGCATAAATCAAATCCCTCTATTCACTCACCAATAGAATTAGATTTTTCAAATCTAATTAATGCAACTGACATGCACGAGAAAAACCTCGAGGACAAACCTGCAGGCAATACTCTCAATCTTCTTCCTCAAATATTTCCTTTCATCTTCCCTGGTGTTTTCATGGGGAGGAACAATCCCCATGATCAGCTTTACCTTCTTATCTCTTACCATTCAAATCTTCTGATTTAATCTCAGCCTCTGTTGTGTTACCCCTGTGCAAAAATGTTGCCGGGAATCTATATATACAGCCTTCTGAAGCATGAAAATGATATGAGAAATCCCAATTTATGCAAACTTACTTTGCAAGAATACAACTAGGCAATCAAGCAATCATAAGCATTAGCATTTTAGTATCATCATAGCATCATGGCATCAGTAGATTTAGAATCATGATAGCATCATTAGTTTTTACTGTAGCTTCCATTTAACAAGTTTCATGTCAGGATAGTTTACAGTAGCATCATATCATTTAGAAATTATTAGCAATCATCACATCATTGCATTTAACATCCATTTCGTTCTCTAGATAGGCATTTTAAATAGTTACGGTGCTTATAAATCTGAGAGCCTCTGTAACTTGATAAATCTTTGGAGATAGGAGACAATGAGACATCTTTAGGTTTTTCAGTGTTTTAAATTAGTTTAATTCATGTTAATCTTGATACAATGTTTCATTAAGAAGTGTTTTACTTTTTACTTTTTCCACACTTACAGTTACCATGCCATCTGATCTCATAGAATCAAAAGGATCCACTCCCACCATGCTAGGATATAGTCACATGGGCCACAACCATAACACTCATGCTAAACACATGGGGAGAAGGCTTACACACACACCATAAACAAAGAATAAACTTAACATGCACATGAAAGAACAACCAATAATCCAATAACATTGAATCTAATACAATTAAGCACATGGTATAATCACAAATGGAGTAGCATAAACAACATTGGGAAAACTCACCAATGTCACATCACAAATCGATATTAGGCCAACTCACCAATTTCATACAAGAAACCATCCTTGGAAAAACTCACCAAGGACATGACACATGGAATAACTCACTAGAAGGGTATCACAAGGGTCGTAATTGGGCCAACTCACTAATGGTGGATCACACACACACAAGACATGAGGGTAAGATGCTAGAGAGCTAGTTAGGGAGTCTCATCATGGTGCTCAAAGGTATGACACCTGCATAATCTAGTACTCTCATACAAACGAGGATACTTGATCTTACAAGACCCAAGCTCCTTGAGTTGGCATGCCTTCCCAAACATCCTTAGTATGTACTAGCACTCAAGGCATGAGAGGGGCATCTATTATCTTGGTTAAATTAATTGTTCATGTTTCATTAATTATCACTTGATTAAATAACACCCCACCCATGATCAACCTACTTGCCACTTTGGGCTAGGGACACGTTGAGAGCCACTCCCATAACCCTTTCTAGTACCTTAATCCTGGGCTCTTCACACTCACCAATGAATGTGGCACAAAAACCAATGCAATAATACAATCTTTCCAAAATAAATAAAACTTTCTCATAATGCATAACATCACATTCATGCCTTGAGGATGTATTTTTTGGAAAAGAACTACCGACAATTGCGCATGGACATAGATATGATTATCAATATCATCAGGGAGAAGTTGGAGGCCTCGGCTGAGGGTCTTGTTTTCCTCAATGAGAAGGAAAAAGAATAGATGGGTAGATATCTTTTTTAGTGAGCAGGTGAATAGGGAGATGGGGGAGAGTGCTGACAAGAGATGCAAACCGTGGACATGGGTGTCGGGCTGAGTGTTTTTGTTCGCACTTGGAGTAAAACAAAGAATTGCAAAACGGTGCCTAGGCAGGATGTGGAGGAATTCATGGAGTTGCATGATAGGATGATTTTCAAGGACCTGGAAGTGGATAGGATGCTTAAGGAACTTATCTAATGGCCATTTTTTTTGTTCTTTGATTTTGTTGTGTGTTGTTGTTTTGTGTTGATGTCTTTGTAATTAGCTTGTTTTTTGTTATGATATTGCTATCAGGATTCAACCGTGTAGTTTCGAGTCAAACTCATTGACCCATGTTTCATGAGTAGTGGTTCAACAAGAACCCATCTCTCATGATATCAAATGGTCCACTTAGCACTCATTGCATCTAGGTGATGCTCCGAGAGTGAAGTGAGTTGCCTAGTTAAGAGCATTTGCAAAACCTTCAGCAAGTGTTGTGCCTTATGAACCATTCATAATAGAGCCCTTTAGCTCATCAATTGATAAGTAGGAGGTATTTTTCCAAGCGGTCAAATTATGATATTGCATCAATTCAACGTGTAGTTTCGGGTAAACTCATTCATGTTCATGAGTAGTGGTTTACAAGAACCCATCTCTCATGATATCAATGGTCCACTTACTCATTGCATCCAGTGATGCTCACGAGTGAAGCAATCGGGTCCACTTAGCAAGATTGGATGTGGTCCGTCCCGACGACCAATGCTTCACTTCTCTGAGCATCACCCAGATGCAATGAGCAGGACCATTCGATATCATGAGAGATGGGTTCTTGTGAACCACTACTCATGAAACATGGGTCAATGAGTTTGACTCGAACTACACGCTTGAACTCGATAGCAATATCATAATTTGACATGTCAGAAAAATACCTCCACTTTATCAATTGATGAGCTAAAGGGCTCTATTATGAATGGTTCATAAGGCACAACACCGCTGAAGGTTTTGCAATGGGTAACAATCCCGCTAACCTGGAGAAAACTCCTGTTGCTGCTGAGCCGAGCAAGATCGGGATTATGACCCCGTGATGTCCAAGCTTCACCGCGGAGCATCACCCTAGATGCAATGAGTGTTAAGTGGACCATTCAATATCATGAGAGATGGGTTCTTGTGAACCACTACTTTGAAACATGGGTCAATGAGTTTGACTCAAAACTACACTGTTGAATCCTGATAGCAATATCATAATTTGACACGCATGGAAAAATACCTCCTACTTATCAATTGATGAGCTAAAGGGGCTCGCATTATGAATGGTTCATAAGGCACAAACACTTGCTGAAGGTTTTGCAGTGGGGTAACAACTGTTGGCTTAACCTTGGAGAAACTCCTTGGTTGCTTAACCTGAGCTGAGCAAGATCGGGATGGCATCTCCCGACGACAAGCTTCACCTCTGTGAGCATCACCTAGATGCAATGAGTGCTAAGTGGACCATTCGATATCATGAGAGATGGGTTCTTGTTGAACCACTACTCATGAAACATGGGTCAATGAGTTTGACTCGAAACTACACGGTTGAATCCTGATAGCAATATCATAATTTGACACACTGTAGAAAAATATCTCCTACTTATCAATTGTTTTTTGTTTCTTTGGGTGGGTAACCTATTGCTTTATCTTTGCTGCCACTGTTCCTTTTTCTACAAGGTTTCATGAACCCTTCAAAGCTTGTTTATCGTTAATCAAAAACATCACATTTCATGAAGTACAACTTCATCAAAACATTCCAAAATAGTCATCACACCCTCCAATGAGTGTGACACAAAACCAATGCAAAAATCCAACTTTTTAAAAATTCAATGAATTTTCCCACATTACATAACATCTCATTTCACAAGGTTCCATCTTTTCCAAACATTCAAATTCAATCATTTTCACATAAAACTTTAAATTTTCTTATATTTCAACAATGTAAAAACCATAAAATTACCCAATTCCACCATGGAAATTTATCAAAAATTCAAAATTCTAAGAATACCCTTTTCGTGCAAATATTCCCAACACCCTATTCAAGCTAGAAAATTCACGTTTTCATCATTTTTATAAAAAATGGGCATGGTAACCCTATATTTTGAAATTTCTCAAAATTTACACAAAACTCTAAATATATCATTTCAAATTTTGAAATGAAAAGAGATAGGAGGATTCTACCCTCTCTCAATCCATCACACCTCTAAATAGATCATTTTTTTTACAATATTATAATTTCTCTATTACATCTCTCTTGTGGAAGGTATTTGGTTTTGTTAGTTAGGTTTGTGTTCTTATCCATTACTTCAAGATGGTATCAAAACTTTAAATCAACAAATCCATTCTCATTTTTTTGAGGTTTTTATTGTGAAAAATTACTTTTAGCCCCTAAAGCAAAACAAACCTCATAGTTGTGCTCAAAAGGCCTAAAAACTTATAAATACATATGACATGATAAGATTTGCTACCAACAATTTTTTGAGTATTTTTCTAGGGTAACAAATTTATGTAGTGAAATTTTGAATGACTCCATATGGTCATACATCATAGTACACTATTGATCACCATTATTATAAAATTTGAATCTCAACATCAATCTTGCATCATGCATATATGTCATTGCCACTGGTGCATTTTTGTAAATAAATAAATAAGTTTTTTGTTAAAAAATTAAAGATGGGGTATTTGTCCTTGACATGGCCCTGCCATGCCAGGGATAACAAGTCCCTTTGGTCTTGTCCCATGCAATAGGGAAAAAATCTTGGGGATCTTAGTTATGGAAAGGGTAGTGGCCCCTTGGGCCTTATCCCCTACACAACAGTGGTAGGAGGTGTTCAAACCCTTTTATCCTCACCTTTTTAATATTTTATTTTATTTTATTTTTTTTTACAAATTACCAACATAGTAACCCATATAGACCTTCAAAGTCAATAACTTACCTTTTTTGGAGGTTTATTTAGCAACTCCTCCAAACTTAGTTGTGCTTCCACATTTATTAGAGGTCTTATTTTGACTATCACTAGCTTTGTTTAGCAAACCTCCAAATTTGGTAATAGTTTAACTAGATTTGATAGTGATATCATTATGATGTCAACAGTGTATTGGCTTCTTTGCCCCCTTCACTATTGATAATTCATTTTTTGGAGCCCATCTTAAAAGGCTCCATTCTTACTCATATGATCTCTTTATTTAGAATATTTTTTTGAAACAAGATAAAATTTCATGTTCTTCATGATGGTGTAAATTATTTTCAATTCAAATTTCTATCTTTGTAGAACTTTAGTTTTCTTAGTGATCATGTTGTACAATTCTCATATTGGGAACTGCTAGGGGCCATAAGCTTTGCATATGTGCTTTTTTTGGGTGTATTTTTTAAAGTACATATTTTTACATGTTTTGTAGTGGTTCTTAGGTTTCCTTTCATTTTCTAGTAGAATTGTAATTTTAGCATGTTGACATTTTTAGACATTGTAAGTATCTATTGAATACATTTTTTGAATTGTAAATGTACTTAAATAAAGAGTCGCATACTGTACTTGTAATTTAAGGATCTTTCACATGTCATGTGTCATTATTGTATTCACACTACTTTATAAAGTACCATAAGGGTTTGTTGTATGGACCTTATTATTTGCAATCATAACCTATCTACCTTCATGTGAGTGTGCCTTGTTTTTGCACACCCTTTATAACAACACATAAGAGAGACCTTGTTTTTAGTTGTAGGTACTATCTAGTACTTTTTAAATTTTGCTTCTTCACCTTCTTGCACCATATAATGACACATAATTTTAGTGGATTTGTCATACTCTCCCTTTTTAGCAACTATGGGGGGTATCTTATTATTTGTGTTAATGCTTATTTGATTTTATTTTGGACTGAGCTATGTATCTAGTTTTTATTTTTATATATGAATTAGATGTAGTAATTGGCTATCCATGCATTTTAATGATATGGAATACATACCATATAAACACTCTCACATTCCTATTTATGGATGAGAACTTTAATATTCAATTGATCAATGTTATGAGACTATTAACACCTATATTTTTAACTACTAGGTTATTTCCTTGTTGCAATATAGTATTGCGAATTCACCATCTATATATTTGGTTGAGTAGTGTCATTGGATTCATTTATGTAGATTGACACGACAGATCTATATTTTATTATTATTAGATTATTACCTCATTTTCTATTTGTTCATTGTTTTAGTAGTGTTGTTTGGGTCACTCATGCATAATTATGTCTCTTTGATCATGATCTTCATCTCAATTCTAGAGGAGGTTCTTTAGAATGACAATATAATGATTATTTTTTGGTAGTTGTTTGTACCTTCTTGTTGCTTCAGTGGTGTTCAAGTCATGTTCCTACTCTTTCTAGAATCAATTTTGGAGGCATCTTCACCTTTGTCATATTTTCCATCGTATTGAGGACATCTATTTTATCTTGGTGATAGACTAGTCCTTGGGGGGTCATATTGAGGCCTCCTTCCTTCCTCACTTATTCACTTTTTTCTTTTTTTGGAGGGGTTTTTCTTATGGATTTTTTTGTCCTTTACTATAGTTGTGAGAGATTTGTTTACACATGGGTACCTAATCTAGCTTTGTAGCCAAGACCCATATTTGCATGTTTTATCATTCTCCTTGAGTTGTAACATGGTACATCATCTAGCGAGTTTCACTTTAGGACTTTTTCACATCTAGTTAATTAAGTTTACTTGGTTCATTTTATTTTTGTGTCTTATATCACAGTATTATGGAATTTTTCATGATCTTACTTTGTCCTTATGTTTTGTCCTCTCCTATATAGCAGAGTCATCTTATTTTATTGTATAAGTATTTTATTTATTATTTTCTAGTAATATAATAATTATTTCTATTCCATCTCTTTTGTGGAAGGTATTTGAACTTGTTAGTTAGATTCTTACTTTAGCGAGTTCTTCTATTACTTCAACAAAAGTGTCATTCACTCATTGACACTTGTCTCTTACGAAAACCTATTTTAAAAATATAAGTTTCGAATTGAGTGTGTCATAACTTTGACATGGAATAAACTTAATTCATTGATCAATGTTCATTTGATGTAAAACTTGTCGAATAAATCATCTTTATAAAGCTAAAAGTTTGTCAAATAACTTAATCCTTATAATTTAGTGTATAATATTTTTGCCAACCCCATTATGTTTTTTTAAATTTTTAGAAATTTTATCAAATATTAAATTTAATTTCTTTTTTTTATCGGTAATTTTTTGTATTATATTAATAACAAAATAAGAAGTTTACATTTTCACGTGTCTGTAAAACTTTCAACAAAACAGGGATGAACTCCACACCAAAAACCACTAGAGAGCCATCTTTACGTCTATCTCTTATAACCACCTACTAAAAACTACTGTAACTTTCATCAAGTATGAAATTGCACAAAACAGTTTACGGTTCACTCCTATGCAATTGCCATACAAAAAGATTGTAACTATTTATGCTAAACGCTAAACGTTTAAAAAGACTCTAAAGCTCATTTTTAAACTGAAATTTTTTCTTGCCCTTGCCTGGGCCATCATTGCCATCGCCTCCTTTTGTGCTGCAACTCAGACCTGTTTCCTTCACTTTTTCCTCCCGCACCTTCTTCATCGCTTTCTCTCGATCCCTGAGGAATCCTTTCAAGAGATCCCACCCCAGCCGGGTTTCCTCCATGCGTGCCTTCTTGTCTGCCCATCATTCCACAGGAAAAAAGGATGAAACTTCGTCGGTTGATCATCTGGCATGATTCTTCTCCAAATGGCCTCCTCAAACATTTACCTTCAACCACCTGCGCCATTAATGAGATCTAACTACACAGGGAGTGGTCTGGTACACACGCCCTGGCAACCCAGTTCACTTCTTCCTTCGTTCCCATTGTCAGCCCCCAAGCCACGACCATTGAGATGATGTCCGCATTCATCCTATACTGGAATTTCGACTGCAAGAAGGCCTCTCCCAAAACAATTTGTACGATATTTATGAAAATTGGGTCATCTAATTTAAAAATCTCTGCCAAACATTTCTCAGAAATTCTCCCAAGGTAAAATTTGCCTCCATCGCCAAACGTCTATCAATTGAAGATTGAAAACCCAGAAAATTATCTTGCTTTCTTCACCCACACGCTAGAGACACTACACGAGCTACTTATTTAACCACTAAATATCTTCCTTTTTGCTTTTCATGCACTATCTATTAGCAATCCTTCCCAAATGCATAAAGTCCAATCCTTGCCCCAAAATAATGCAGACTATCCATTCCACTCGTGCCACCCCCACCTTAAACTTCTATCAATCTAGAAATTTGCTTCCAAGTTATGATGGCTTTGTATGAGCTTAAATGCTCATGGGGTTATTAACAATGGTGATTGTACTCCACATGCCTACTCGTCGATTTAATTCCCCACTTTTACATTTTTACAAAAAGTTTTAATTTTCAACAACGCCCCACCATTTAGTTTCATTTAAGCCTAGATCACATCCTTCATTTGAAAGTTGATCTGCATCTGCGTTCCCTTCTCGCATCACATGTGAGATTTTGAAAATTTGGAAGGAATTTAATTTGAGTCCAATTACTATGATTAATTGGTTAATATGCCAGCACGAGGAAGCCCCTTTGGCAATGGCATCTATGAAATTTTTTGAATCCCCTTCTAGATGCAAATTTGCCACTGCTAATCTTTTCGCTATTAACACTGCCAACCAAGCCGTGTGCACTTCTGCTAAGTTATTTATTCCATCTAGCAACGTTTGAATTGCCCTTGTGATTACTTTTCCATCCTCATCCTTGGCTATGCACCCTACACTTGACTTCCCTGGATTCCCCCTCGAGGCACTATCAAAATTAATTTTAACCCAACCTTCCTCCAGTTTTTTCCAAATTGTATTTCGCTCTATATGTGCATTTGACATAGGATTAATCCTACCAAGGCCATTAATGATATATATATATATATATTCCATTTCAATTATTTTATTTTTTGAATATGACCATAATTCGTTAACTATATATTATTTTTAATATATTTATAATTTCCCAATAAAAACTAACATTGTTGACAAAGTAAAAAATTCCCCAAAAAAATCATTATTTTCCTTAGAAAAGACATAGATTCGCCACAAAAATTAATGCCTTATGTTGGGATTTTATATCCTTTTTAGGGTATTTTTTAAAAGTTGTCATTTGTCTCGATTGGTTCTTCATATGTTTTACATAATATGCTTACAAAAAGAATTTGATTTATGTGCTTACTAAATTGGCAAATGAAATTATTCATATATTTCTCCATCATCTTATTTTTTAGTGAGTGAATATTCATATTTTCATGTTCTCAAGATCTATACTATATATAAATGGATGCTTGTATTTGTCCTCATTATTTGTTATTCACAACTACACATTATTAATAGATCTATCTAAATGATAATTCTTTTACCATCTATGCACATTACATTTACTAAATATATTTTGACATTGGTGTTATTCTTTGGGGCCTAGAAAACAACTATACCATTTTGAAAAAGGGATTTTTATGTAATAGTTGATCTCTCATCGAATCAAATTTGTGATGGTAAAATTAATTGGAAGAATTTGAAAATTTTCTTTTATGGGATGATTTTGCCAACTTTGAATCTTTTTAGATCGCTAATGAAAGGTATTGGGAAATTCAAAATGGCTAGCCTTGTGAATTTCCTTTACCCAAATTGGATTGATGGAAAGGGAGACTCTCCCCTTCAAATCTAATTACAAACACACATACAACACTATGCAAGAAGGCAACACGTTAACTTAAAACACATAGAAATGGAAGAAAAATTTGCAACATTCAAATCTGGAAATGAATCCCATAATCATGGAGCTCATATGCTCACATACAACATGGGCTTATCACATAAAAAAATATACAACTCAACAATCTAGCTTCATTCTAGCAGCGTCTGGGTATGTAACCATAACTTCTCCAAAAGCCCCCCTCATCAAAGGAGCAAACATCACTATATAGAAATTGTGTGAGAAGAAAGCACCATTGGTTTCCCAAAACAACCTCCAAAACCATCAACAAATACCACACCCAACTTGAGGAGAGATAAGAAAATAAAATATAAAATATTTCATAGCATTCACCACCTTCACATGGGTGCCTAACTTTTGACGAATCATCTTGGTCAATTAAGACACCTTCATTGACTCCCAGTGGCACCAACGGCTCCAAATATGGTCATGCAACAACATGCAAGGCATGCAATTGAACATGCAATCTCATGCACCCCAAATGGCCCCCACCAAGATTTTGGACGCACAAGAGGGATATTTTCCCATTTTTTCCTTAGGAAACATTCATAAAGGCATATTTCCCACCAAAATTACAATTGCAATAAATCATCACAAGGGAAATTACAAAGTTGCAAATCAAAATATTTATTCACCTAGCCTCTAAGCCCTTATTGAAAATAAGCCAATTAAAATCACAATATTTTTGGTAACACAAGATTGACATTTCACCTTGGATGTTCCTGCACCGTGGACTCACATATTAAAAAAAATGATTAGAAGTCTCATATTTAAGAATATTGAGAGTTGCACGAGAGAAAATATTATTCTCCAAAAGATAATTATAGAAGGCCATACTTTAAATAAGGGTTAAGGGCATGCGAAAGAGCAGAAAAAAATATGTGTAAACCACAAACTTAAGACCATTAGAAACCCTCTAACTATAACACTCATTTTTCCATAAATATGTTGGTCCCCATCGTGTAGCTTGACAATATCGATAATGCCCCAAAAGATAGATAAAAGACATGGTCGATGTAAGTATTTATATACATTTGCTCAAATATTTATTACATTGAGAGGAATAAGTTCTATACATATTTGAGAGTGGTGTTGGTAGAGTGCAATGTTTATTAAATGTTAACAATAAATTTCCACCATGTCATTTCTTCCTTTCTTTCAAAACCAATTTGTATATAAAAAACGAAGATGCATTCCTTGTTGAAAAGATAATGGAAATCATATGAGTTACAAAGAGAGTGAATTTGATTCTCACATTATTATTAGATAGCTCAAAGACAGTGAGGTTCCTCTTCAAATTTATTACTATGTTGCAAATTTTACAAATTTTATTAATTTGGAGTATTTTTGGGTTAGATCTTATTTTAAAAATAATCATTCTTAGTTTTTTTCTCACATTGTTAGAATTTAAGTAAATTTGACCAATCTTAAGATTAATTAAATCTCTTAATATTTAATTTTTTATGTTTATTACTAATTTCATTGTTGTTCTATGCTTTTTATTTGAACTTCATAGTATCTAAGATTTTATTTTATTAATTTTTTTGATTTTATTTTCAACATTTAATATCCAAACTTAGCTTCAAAATATCTACCCATAATTTTTTAATCTATTATCACCCTCATACTTTTATTACAAGCTATAAATATGAGTATTAACTTTGACATACTATGTTTATGTTAAGGTGATCATGAATTTAGGTTTAATCAAATTGTAATTTACTTGGGTTAAAAGAATATGCTATCAAGTATTACATGTATTAAAAAATAATGGTTCCTTTAATCATGAATATTTAATATTTTTGTTGTGGATAGGAATCATTTTTTTTTACAGTCATATATTTATAATATATATTAAGATAAATGAAAAGATGAAAATTAGAGGGTGAAATAGATATGAAAAGAGTTGCTCAAAGAATTGGTGTTGATGATGTGACATCAATTACAATCAAAAGATATATTTTGAATCATTGTATGTAATTTTGTCAGCATAAACACATTATTCTACCATGGTACTATCAAAATAATGCATAATTAGGAAAGTGATTTAGTTAAAAAAGACACATGTTTAGTATATGAAGTGTTATTATAATCTTGGCATAGTTTCACCGTTATCACCATTGTGTTCATGATGCTTTATGTCAAATTATCAATTTCAATGTATTCCAATGGTTTCTTCATAAAATAGAATATTATTTTTAAAAAAAAGTTGTAGGTGCCTTCTCAAAGGGAGAGATCCATCTCGGGACTAGAGACATTAAAATCAATCTTTTTATTAGTTTTTATTAAATTTCACAACCTATAGATATAATTGAGGGATTGAGAACTATTGACAAGATCCTAAGAACAAGCTCCTTAAATTTGTATACATTAAGCTTAGTAGATTCTTGCCTATCTATAAATAGAAACGACTTTCTAGCCATGGAAGAATTTTGTAGGAGGACTAAATCTACTATATGACACTATCATGGAGGTTGCTAGGTGGGTTTTGTTGTGAATAAAAAATATCAATTACAATGAATTAATTTTTACAAGTTATAGATGGTTCAACTTACAATAAGTCCCAACAACCACTCCATGAGCCACAATAATGACACTTTGAAAGGTATTATTATAAGTTTTCAATAGTTTGAAGTTTTTAGGACTTCTTTAATTACTAACCCATATTTTTGGAATTACTTTGTATGAATTTAAAAATAGTCATTTCATTAAATTGATTTTGTGTAAATATCTACTTAAATGTTTATGACCTAAAAAAGATAATGCCAAAGTTTGTTTTTTAAAAATGTAAAGTTTTATCTAAAAGCATTTCATCATAATATTATGAATTTGTTTACTTGTCTATTTATTTAAAATATTTTTGAAATTTCTATATTATATATCATCCAAGTGATCAAATTTTGTTTTCAATTGTTACAAAATTTGAAGTTCAAAAATTGTTAAATTCAAAATAAAATTCCAAGTAATATAAATCTTCTGATAGTTCATAGTTTTGACATATATTTATAATTTAGTTGATGTTTTAGTTAAATATAGGGTATCACTATTTATTACAAAATTCTTAGACATTGAAAACAACCCAAGTTATATATTGCACTAAAATCTTTAAAACTCTACAATCAGATAAAAAATACCCCTATTGAATAGAAAAAGTAAGAAAGAAAGAAATATCATGTAATCACATGGAATCAATTTTAAATTGACTGTTGGTTCTATGTGTTTGTGCCTCTTAGATTGTTCAAAATATTATTTTCTATCTTTTGTTTGATGAGTAGGAGATATTTTCCACAATGTGTCAAATTGTGATGTTGCTATTAGGATTCAATCGTGTAGTTTTTGATAGGTCAATAAGTTTGACTCACAAAAAATACACTGTTGAATCCTAATAACAATATCACTATCCTTTGTTTGTTAAGAATTCTAGAAATAAGCTTGTTTTATAATATAAAATAACCCACGTATTGTTTAGATTGTGTATTAGATATGAAAACAATGAAGGATAAATTTTAGGGTTACTTCATTATGTTTAGTTGATAATGTTTTTGTTCAAGCTTTGATTTCAATGTTGATTTAGTTCATGTTCCTCAAGAATAGGAAAATATAATAACAAGACAAACTTCTTATTAAAAAATCAAAATTTATATCATGGCAAGAGTAAAGAAATTAAGGTTACACATATATTATAAAGATATATAGTTCTAAAAAGATACAAGTATAGGAATACAATCCTCATCCTATAGTGGAGTCTCCTCACCATTGAGCATTAACATCTAAAAAAAGTAAAGTCAATAGATACATGTTGATGTAAAATCATGATTGATGTTTCTTCTAAATACTACAAAAATATGGAATTTCATTAGACATGTTTGGAAAAACAATTCAATTATTCAAATTATGAGAAATAAAATACAACACCACGAGCTCCTTAAGAGATTCACATCTTGGGTCTTTAACCATGATTTTATCCACAAACTATCTATGACAAATATACATATCTTCACACCAAATTATAAGTATCTATATGAGGATATCTTGACTATGTGATTTACAACCATGAAAACCACAAATAAATAGAAGCATGCAATAATTGGTGCTTGTGGATTACAAAAATAAATACATAATCTCAAATTTGATTTTTGAAATTCATAGTTGAAATCTTAAAATGAGACATGCCAATTACAAAGATGTAAAACTTTTATAATATTTGGAAACATAAAGTAGACAATTTTCAACATGTAATGTTTACAAATATTGAGTCTTAAATCTAAAAGTGATCTACTTTTATATATTTGAAAAAATTACGAAAATTAAAATATGTAATGTTTTACAAAATTTAATTAATTTTATGGGAAGACTGTGAAGGGAATATAACTTTAATGTGGTTGAAAATGACACTTAATGAAATATTATATAGTTTTCTAAGAGGGCATGGATGTCCACTCAAGCCTAATCCTTTAGAGACCTCCTTAGATAGACAGAAGGAGGGCTTGTGGACCGACATTCAAAAAAGAGTTCAGTTACATAAATCGTTCTTTTGAACTCACTCCTTAATAATTAATATTGACATAGGATAACAAAAAGATTTATCACTTGAATGTATTGATATGTAGGGAAACATATGAAACTAACATAGCTTATTAAATGAAGTAGAGGACATAACACAATCCACTTTGAACTTATGTGCTATATGATGATTATAGGCACAACTATTTCAAAGGGAGATGAATCATTCTCCCTTATAAGTTGTCTACTATATAATGATTTTTGGCACAACTACTACATTAGAGAGATGAAATGCATTGTCTTTACACTTGCCCACTATATAGCGAATTCTTCTAGAAACAGTAGGTACACTTAGATATATATTTTTGTGGGGAATATTTGTTAATATATAAAGATGTATGTTTTAACAAAATTATTAGTGTTTACACATACACCTTGATGTTTGTTTTTGTAATGTGGTCAATAAATAATTTTAAATTTGAAATCCTAAGTTTTGGTGGAAAAAGTTAATAACATCCCATGAATTTTACAATAAGAAAGAATTTGGAAATTAGAAAATTAACAATTAACTTTTTGTTTTAGTTGTTTCTTTTCCAATACGTTTTGCTCACACAATAATTTCTTACTAGATTTTTCTTGGACGATCCAAAATGCTCCCAAGTGCCCAATTTCTAACATCTATAGAACAAAATAGTTTCAAAACACTTGAATGAAACACTTACAAATATTTAAAGGGACTGCTTTTAATACTCTATATTACTCTCCCAAACTAAATTTTTACCACTCCTATCTTATAGATGCTACTTGAGAACTATATTCTTCTTAAATTTTCTACTTTTAAAAATAAAAAATGCATCCAATTTATATATTTAAAAAAAAAAAAACAAATTTTATAAAATTATTTAGTTATAAATTTATTATAATATAAAAATAATAATAAGATATTATTTTTAAAATTTATTTTGTAATTATAATCTTATTCTCAGAAACTTTATTAAAAAAAACTCTTTAATAATATTATAAATATGTGTGAATATATACCATTTAATAGCAACTTTTAAGTGTCGTTATTAGGTACTTTAAAACAATTCAATAACAATTTAATTAAAAGCAAAACCTATTTTTTTCGCTTCAAAGCGGCCAAATAGTATGTTCTTATTTTTAAAAATTCAGAGGGTTTTATTATGTAAACCTCGGGAAACACATAAAGATGCAATTAAGAGAAGAAAAAGTCAAGCAAGACAAAGCTAGAAACATCATCATCAAAGGTTTGAAGGACTTCGGGGAAAAGGAGAGGACTGATATCTTAGCAAGGGAAATTCTCAAGGACCAACTAAAATGGGCAGGAAAAATTTAGCAAGCAAATAGGATTGGAAAGAAAACAGAGGCAGGGAGGGATAGACATGTAAGGGTTGTCTTAGGTAGCATGGAAGACAAGAATGCAATCCTAAAGAATAGGAGGTCCCTTAGAGGCACTCAAATATACTTAGATGAAGACCTAACATTCGATCAGCAAGAAGAGCGAAGGAAGGAGTGGGTGAAAGTGAAATCAACAAGGGATGCTAGAAAATGGGCATGGTTGAAAAATGGGAAAGCTCAAATTAGCGAGCGATCATCACACAATAAATAGGGATTTGGGGCCCCACGAGAGTATTTGCACATAGTAAGTTGGAATTGTAGGGGCTACCCGTGGAGAAGAGGACCGGGGTTACGGCCCATAGCAGAAGGGAAATACATTATCATTCTTATAGAAACTCATGAGCATGATAGTTGCAAAGTTCCAGATTTTGAAGGGTATGTTAAAATCTCAGTGTGGAATGAAGGGATTGAAACAGGTAAGGGGCATGGAGGGATTACAGTCCTAATAAAAGAAGCTTGGGGAGAGATGATAAAAGTTGAAAAAATGGATTCAAACAAGCAATTTATATGGCTAAAAATAACAGAAAATGGGGCAATAATTTGGTTGGCTACATGTTATTTTGCTCCTAAAAACTCAAAGGTCTACAAGAAGAGAAAGATGGATAATGAAGACCCATTTGCTGCGTTAAAAAAGGACATTTTTGTTTTTAGCTCTTCAGGAGAAATAGTGCTAATGGGGGACTTTAATGCTAGGATAGCCAACAATCAATCCATTCAGTTGGGCAGTAGTGGGGGGGAAGACAACAACCCTCTTTGGCTTGAGGAGGCAGAGGTTCAGCCTTGGGAAAGGACCTCACAAGATGGCAGTGGGGGTGTGTCACACTTGGAGTTACTTGGTTTATGTAGCTTATATGGCGTGGTAATCTGTAATGGTATGAAAATGTGGCCAAAGTCAGGCGGTATCACTTGCAAAACCTACAATGGGCAAAGTGTGGCAGACTATGTGTTATGTTCTCAAAATTCGGTCTCTAGGCTGCTGGAGTTCAATATTGGGTGCTGCCCTATTGGTCTAAATTATGATCATATGCCCCTTCTTGTTAAATTTAACATTCATTATGGCAACCAGCAAGATGGCAAAAATCAGTACTCTCATAAGAAGGCTCACTCACAAGGAAAAATCCTTGTGAATCATGAAAATCAAGAAATCTTTGTTGTTGCGCTGGATCATCGCCTCCAAGAAAGAAAAAACATACCATGTAAGGAAAGCAATGAAAAAAATGAATACATTAGCAACAATATGTTGGTTCCACTAATTCACAAGGCTCTTGAAGGTTGTAAGAGATCTCAAACCAAGAAAGGGATTTCAAATACTTTTCCTACTAACCCATGGTATGATGAGGAGTGCAAAGCAGCAAGAAGATTGGTCAAAAAGAATATGTCAAACAAAGAAAGTAAAGTAAACTATGAAAGGTTGGTAAAATCTAAAAAAGAAATCTATGTGAATTTAAGAATGAAAGAGTTAATTGATTTGGGTAAACACAATCCCAAAAGCTTTTGGAGAGAGCTGCAGCAAAAGAAGAGTTAGATAGAAAATAATATCACTAGGGAGCAGTGGTTAGAGTATGTGAAGCTCTTGTATGAACGACTGGTGGAGAAAATCTTGAGCCCCCTTTAATTCATGCCTCAAGTGAGCTCTTCTCGAAGGAGGATATCAAGAAAGGCATAAAAAATTTAGCAAGCAAGAAGGCTCAAGATATTGATGGGTTGCAAGTTGAATTCTTAAAATGGGGTTGTGAGCTCCTCACACCTCACATCAAATACCTCTTTAATAGCATCACTCAAAATGGCTTTCTGGCTGAATGGGCTACCAGTGTGGTCATCCCCTTACATAAAAGTGGGGATATCAATAATCCCTCTAACTATCGAACTATAATGGTCAATCCTCTTCTTGGTAAACTTTATGGGAGCATGATAGAGCACAAAATTAGTAATTGGGCTGAAAGGGAAGGTTAAAGGGAAAAGGGGCAGGCTGGTTTCAGACCAAGGCATTCTACCATAGATCATTGCATCACGCTTAGGCACTTCATTCAAAAAGTTTGGGACACTCAAGGGGCTGAAGATTTTTGTTGTTTTGTTGATTTCAAAAAAGCCTTTGACACGGTACCTAGGGACAAATTGTGGAACAAAATGAAGGAACTTGGTATTCCTGATGAACTTAGAGCAGCAGTCCATAAACTTTATGAGAAAGTCAGCGCTAAAATTAGAACAAAAGATGGTATGTCTGAATGCTTTGGTAGTGACATCGAGGTCAAACAGGGTTGTCCCCTTTCTCCCACTCTGTTTGGCTTATATATTGACAAGCTTGAAGAATGGTTAAACAAAACTGATGGAGAGGGTATTCAACTTGCTAGTTATGTGGTGAAGTTACTTTTATATGCGGATGATCTTATCTTAATTGCAAAATCTGCTCCTAGTTTGAGAGATCATTTAAAGGCTCTCGAGCTCTTTTGCCAAGAGGTTGGTATGCAAGTTAACACCAACAAAACCAAAATCATGATTTTCTCTTTGAAAAGGAAGAAGCAGCAGTTTAATCTCATCTTTGAGGGCAACCCTTTGGAGGTGGTGGAAGAATACAAATATCTTGGTATTGATTTCCATAATTTAGGCTCAGTTGGGAGACTTGCAGGGCAAAAAGGATTTAGGGTGGCTGGAAGGCGTCTTATTTACTACAGAACAGATGTAGGAAAGCAGAGTTATGGGATTGGAAAACCAAGAAAACCCTTTTTGGTTTGTTGGTGGCATTGGTTGTCCTCTATGGTTGTGAGGTTTGGGGGGGTAGCATGTCAAACCACAAGTGGAGGCAAGTTGAAAGAATTCAAAAGCATTTGATCACTACTAGCATCAAAGTCAAATCTTCGGTTCCGTATGAAATTCTCTTGGCTGAAACTGGTATCTTCCCGTTGGAGGCATCTATTGCCATTCGGTTAATAAGTTATTTAAAAAAAGTTGAGAACATGGATTTGCACCGCTGGCCCAAAATGGTTGTTGGGGAGGAGCTAAACCGTAGAAAGAAGACTTGGATGAAGCAAAATAGCAAGTGGTTGAACAAATGGAACATTAAATTACATGAGTGTCCCAACACTAATGTTGAGATAAAAAAGTTTGTGCTAGAAAAGTTTAGGGCTACTATGTGGACTAAGCAGGTTAGCCGTAAAAAGTCCCATTATATCCAGGAGTTCAACCCCACGTGGGAGCATGATGGGAAAGACTATCTAAGGGTTACAATTAAAGGCTAGGCTAGGCTTTTGGTCGCTCAATTAAGAACCGGGTCACACCATCTTAGATGCGAGACAGGTAGGTGGGCTATCCCCAAGGAGGCTTGGGAGCAAATAACTGGTATTTTTTGCAACAAAGGGATTGTCGAGACTGAATGGCACTTCATGATTGAGTGTGCTGCTTATGATGATATCCGTATCCAATATGAAGACAATTTGAAGGTGGATAATCTAAATGAGCTTTTTAGGGAGACTAGGCTCCTCAAAACTGCTAGCTTTCTGATCAAGATCTATAATAGAAGGGCTGACATGGAAAAGAACTTGAAAATGGTTAAAGCGTCGGTGCTTGGTCCCATAGACTGATGGTCTTGTGGACGTCATTAAAAACCATTCATTCATTCATTCATTGAAGCTCGGACTCCTAAAGGCCTCAGCTAAGTTTTATTTTGCTTCTACAATGTACCCACAGCTCTTGCTTTCCTGATCACTTCGAGATTTTTCTTTGGAATTTCGCGGCGATTTGGCGAGTTTTTGGTCTACTTATAGTTGGTATTCCTTTGTTGGACAGCTTCTGCAGCCATGCACGCCCCGGTCCTTGTTCTGAGTAAGGACATTTTGGCATTTCGGCATGGATATGTACTTCATTTCTTGTGTCATTTTTTTGAAGTTAGGGTTCAAAAACTGTCGACTCATTTGGGTTTGAAAAGTATAATGTGGTTTATTTTGTTCGGGGTGGAGTCATTTGCAGAATTTTTGTGTGCGTCTTGATCCGTTAGGCTTAAACTTAAAACCCAGCGGCTGCAAAATATTTTAGGTTAATGCCAGCCTTGTTAGTATTTGATATGTCATGTTTGTGAACATAGCTCATAGTCAAATGCATATGGAGCTTATAGGTGACCTTTATTTTGGCAAGAGAGATTTGAACCTGGGTCACACTATTACAAGTACCACTTATTATTGTTACACCAAAAAACGTTTGGACTTGCATTCAAGATTTGATGTTACTTTCAAGGACAAGGTTCGCACTTAATAGCAAAAATCATCTAATCTTTTTAAATTGTTGCCATTGAATTCTATGTAGACATTTGGACCACTGGACCACTGTTTGAGTCAACAGTTTTGTCACAGGTGAATATTCTTGTTACAAAAAAATCACAAATTTCAACACCATGGTCTCTCATGTCTTTGCTGCCCATATTTTAACATAAAACTGGTTATGTGATTCCATTTGTAGCCGGTGTATCTACACCTATTGTTTTCACAAATTTTAACACCATGGTCTCTCATTTTTAGCCAACAATGGTCTCTATGTTAATGATATAGCAGCTTCAGTCGTTCCTTCCAGCTCAGTCCTATTGAGGAATCATAAATTAAATGATAGCTCGTGGGCTATTTAATTTATATTCGTTGTTTTGTATTAACTTCAAGGCCGACATGAAGGATTCAAAGAGATGTGTCTCTCCCATTCATTTGTATATATTCACATTGATTCGTTCATTGTGATTATGCAATATCAGTTCAGTTATACACATAAGTCCGCTATCATCAAGATCGTTCCATTCAAGTGCGAATATCTAATTAGGAGACTGTGAATCATTGCGAACTCTGTAAAATCAGTCAAGAGCAAATTCTGTCAAGTGCGCATTATCATCAAGGGCGAAGTTACAGTGCAAGTGCGATTAAATTATTCAGAGCGAACATATGCAGTGCGAATAGTTCATACAGTGCGAAGTATCATGCTAGTGCGGATTCATTCATAGCAGGTTGAGAACCATTAGAGATTGCGAATACTGCCAGGTCTGATTTCTGTAGATCTGTATTCAGTATCTTTCAGGTGCAAATTCTGTAGGTGTACATTTCAGTCAATCACGAATACTGCCAGGTGCGAATTGGCAGGCTGTTATCTGTTATTGCATTTTGCCAGGTGCTGCATATTGGTCTTGTGTTAGACCTCATTGTAAAGTGAAATGTTGTCACTGATATTATAAATAAAAGAGAGATCTTTGTTGCTGGGTTTTTCTCCCTCAAGAGGAGGGTTTTCCCAGGGTATCTGCTGTGTTATTTTGTCTGATTTTAAATTATTTTCTGTGCATTTAATCTGTTCACCTAAAATTTACACTCTACACCTATTGTTTTCACAAATTTCAACACCAAAAACCTTTGGACCTGCATTCAAGATTTGATGTTACTTTCAAGGACAAGGTTCGCACTTAATAGCAAAAAATCATCTAATCTTTTTAAATTGTTGCCATTGAATTCTATGCAGACATTTGGACCTCTGGACCACTGTTTGAGCCAACAATTTTGTCACAGGTGAATATTCGTGTTACAGAAAATTCACAAATTTCAACACCATGGTCTCTCATGTCTTTGCTGCCCATATTTTAACATAAAACTGTTTCTGTGATTCCATTGGTAGCCGGTGTATCTACACCTATTGTTTTCACAAATTTCAACACCATGGTCTCTCATATCTTTGCTGCCCATATTTTAACATAAAACTGGTTCTGTGATTCCATTTGTAGCCGGTATGTCTACACCTACTGTCTTCCGACATTTTCTATCATTAATGCCGATCGTTCTGTCCATGCTGCAGTGATTGCCCTCTTTTACTACAATGAGGTTTCTGATATGACTATCTCTCCACAGAGATTTATAGTTCTCCTTTTCTTGGAAAAGGTCAATACCTATTTGTCTTTTAATCTATCTTATTCTAGCAAAAATCCCTGCACTTTTGTCTCTAAACTGTTTTTATAGGAACTATTTTACTTTGCTTATTCTGCTGAAGCTATACTTTTATAACCTGTCTTCTGTTACGCCTTTGTATCAACAGCCTTCATATAATTATCGAATTTGGCTGGAATCGTAGCACTCTATTTCCTCCTCTCATTGGAGCTTCTTTTTTGCTTTATAATGTTATTTCATTTGTTGTACTTTTTCGTCCTATTGTTTTATTCTGGATGACCCTGCAAAAATATCCATTCTAAAATTAATACGATTTTTTTTCTTTCTGTTTAAAAAGTGGTTACATTTTCATCTGTCATTACTAATGCATCACAAGTTCAAGGTTTGACATTGTTAACCTTTTAGATTCTCTCAATGTCACTGTTTATTATTGCAGTTACAATATCCATTGTTGTCATTTCCTGTTCATGATGTTCAATTACAAGAGTGAGTGCAGATTTTTAATCTAATTTATTATCCATGTCTTTAATGTATATTATTATGCATTGTGGAAGTTATTATTGAAGAAAGTAGTTTATATTTGTGACACATGGTAGGGATTTTTTACATTCTTTTTGGAGGAAGTCATTTTGTTGTTGTGTGATCCTTCTATATTATGATTAATTCAAATCATTGATGTTCATTTTGTTGTAAATAATGTTTTCGACAGATGAAGGTGTGAAGCGGGAGACGGGAAAGAAGGTCCATCATGCCAATATTCAAGCATCAAAGGTGAAATGCAATGCATGTTAATAATGTTGGAATGTAATTTTCTACATGTACCTGCGATACTCGTAGACTGTTAAATATTTGTAATCAATTTTTTTTTCTTAAATTTGTACTTGTTACTCTCTAGATGTATGATATTAGGATATTTGAGTGAAACATGTCATGATTAATTTGGCTGTATAATTTACTGTTGCAAGCACAAGAACTATAACAATAGGTAAGTCGATTACTTTGTTGTAGAGTCAAAAATACTTTAGCAAATTTGTGCTTATTCAAACAATATATTTTCCATCTCTATGGGGAATGGCCTTAATAAAGATGCTTTTCACACAATTTTCCTAGTGGAGCTGTGACATTATGTGATCAAATGCTTGATTTTCTACTTATTTGTGTTTCTCGAACTATCTAATATAAGCAAATCTAATGTTCTTTGTAATTGATGAACATGCCACAAAGTTCTTAAAATGTTACTTGTTTCTGCATTTGGTCCTTTGCCAAAGGGACAATATACTAATAATAATGACATCGACACAATTGAAAATTAGTTCAAATGTAATTATACTTAAATTAATTCATAAAAAGAGATATAGAGGGGTTGTCCTGGTCAGGGAGGAAAAAAAGAAGTAATGCAGAAAGTGTTCTGTTGGGAGGTCCTTTAAGCTTGCCATGAAAATTGGTGTATGCACACATAGTTATTGAGATTCCTTCTATTTTATCTGGGATCAAAAATTATGCACCTTCCTATCTCCACAATTGGTGCTATCGTTGGTGAAGGATATAGATGAAGTGCATATGTTTACTTATGCTTGCATGTAGATAGTTGTTAATTTTGATATGGATGCTCAAACTTATACTTGTTGGAGATTTTGTACATGCTTGTGACCATTCTAAATAATTGTTGTATGTCCTGTGTTTTTGTACTAGTAACAATCTTTGAAAATTGTAATCGATAAATGATATCTGATATGATTCAATAGTTTAAGCCTTAAGGATATGATATCAAAGTAATAATACCCAACATCTTGGCAAAAACAATAATTTTAATAACCTGTTACAGAATTTTCAAAACTGTACAAACATCACTTTAATAACATCCAACTGCTTGACAAAAGTAATTATTTGAATAATCTGTTACTGAATGTTCAATTGTTTATGTAGGAGGGAAAACTACAAATCAATAATTTAGCTGACTATGTCAAGAACTTTCACACTTAATGGATTTGATTGTGATTATCCATGCTCAAGAAAGATTTTCTCCCTAGTGGCAATCAACTAGGAAGATTTTGACATTTGGGCAAGATTTTCTTTTCTGATTTCTCTAAAAATGCAAATGTATTTACCATTTTCTCGTCTGATTTCATAAAACAATTTTACTTTGGGAAGACCAAACACTAATGCAACCATTGTTATACTGGTAATTTTTAGTTGATGTGGTTAAGATCTCTTGGTTATAGCCTATGTTACTGGGTTTGCCTATACAGGCCTTTGTATTGCAAAAATCCAGTTCTGATATTGGTTCAGGTCCAGGATGGCCCTGGGTTTGCTCAGGGTCTGGCCCAGAATCCCAAATGAGGGCGCCCATTTAATGAATCTCTGCAACATTTTTCTGAATTGCTACGGCATTTATAAATTCTTGCGATTTGCTTAGCAAACACTGGCTAATGTTGACACTGATTTTTTGAGATGGGGAGGAGATATGTATTATAAAATAAATAAAAAATAAATGTATTAAACTGGTATTTATTCCGCCAAATTTCACAGATTTATTCCGCCTGATATATCTGCAATGTGCTAAAGATATCTACTATTACATTAGTGCAAACATATTAATCGATTAATATGCAGGGAATATTGATATGCGAGTTTAAGTACAACCTTATTAATACAAATATGTACTAGTATTTACTATTATTATATTTAGCCAGGAAAAAGATATGTATTTATATATAATATAGAACCGATATTTGTTAATAAAATAAAATATGTGTAATAATATTTGTATATTATATTAATTCATTTTAATTTTTATAATTATTATGAATATGTTTATATATATATATAATTTGTATGGCCATACCAGAGACCAAACCCCAGGGGAAAAAATATCTGCCTGATTGCAAACCCAAACTTTGAACTAGAATTTAAACTGGTAACTTAGGTTATATCTTTTGATCCCATTCTTGAGAAATGCAAAATAATACACCAAATGTTCAAATTGATCAATAGATCAGATGCTTATTCTTATCCTGCTATTCATTTATGCTAACTGTGGGTTAAATTTGTTTAAATTTTACAGGCTGTAGCAGATATTATTCGGACCACATTGGGTCCCCGATCCATGTTGAAAATGCTTCTTGATGCAGCAGGAGGTATTCTTATTTGTTTTCTTTGAAGAATCAAGTGTAGTTTTGTTTCTGAGGCAGCAGATATTATGTATCTTTAATTCATCACGGTTTCTCCTGATAAATCTTTTATTGCTGCCTCTATCCATAAATTGCCAAAAAACTAGGAAGAAATTGAATTAACAGGTCAATGCATTTTTGCTCATTTTTTATTTATTTTTCACCCAATTTACCACCAATAAAATCAAAATGTGGTAAATTGTGTTATTAAAAAACATGTTTTCTGGTGAGTAATCACAATTTTTTACACTTTTTGGAGTTTTGTGTCCAAAAAATATAGAGTCAGGGTTCTTTTTCTGAAATTTGCATTGATTTTTTTCTGATTTTTCCATAACTCTAACCCTAACCCAAACCCTAACACTAGACTCAATATTTTACCATTCTTTTCCTGATTTTACTCAGTAAATTGCAAATATCTTTATCTTTTTGTTTGAGAAATTCCCAAGAAGGATAATTACTTCTGTGGTTCAGATTAATGATCAATACTTTTTTAATATAATGCTCAATTATACTTAGAAAGTTGACTTTTTGAGTCTCACGGTGCTTGCTACATTCATAGTGAAGGAAATCTGGTAGGTAACTTTTGTTCATTAACAGTTAAAGAGCGCAATTTTTTTTGATACTATACTTGGTTAAGGCCCATAAGCCACAAAAAAGGGCAAAGTCTACATATTGGTAATATAGAGCTCAACTCTAGGAGAGAGCTTATCCTTCAACTACCCACAACAAAAAGGCTGATGAGGCTTCAACCAAACAACAAAGTAACCAACCACAAAGAACCAAAACCACCTTATCTATAAGTGTATAACAATGCATAACATGGACTAGACACACCCAAGCCCCACAACATACTATGTTACCTTATACCCAACAAGCAAAAAGCCATCTTCCATAAGCATACATTGTAATTTGCCTCCCCTTTGCAAAATTATCCAAGAGTCAGTTTCAATAATAAACCTAGGGCCAAAAAACAATTACACAGGCTTTGGGGAGCCCCTATTAACCAAATTACATTTGTTATAGATATTGTTTTGGTTAGACAAATTGAGCTCAACTACCTCCTTAGAATTCTTTGTATCACAACAATTAGAAACAATAGAAATAACATCATAGGGGAGAAATACCTTCAAATTCTTAATGATCTCCTTGTCAACTAGTAAATTTGCCATGGTTGAGTGAAAGGCCACACATGGGTCCCTGTTCATCTCTTTGGCCAACTCCCAAATTTGTAGGATGCACAACCTCAAGTCTAGATGCCAAATCTCTTTTTTCCAAATAAGTAGTTAAATCATCTATCATCTCCTCACTTGGCACTCTACATTTCCATTGCTTTCTTTTCTCCCTTTCCAATGATGCCATCGTTGCAACCACCTGAACAAACTGCTTTTTTCCTTTCTTCTCCCACAGAGAAGATGCCATTGTAGTGTGATAAACCAGACAATCAAGAAGATAAAGTGGAGAAGATGTAGGACGAGGCCAACAAGTGCCGCACATCCAACTATCACTACCATCAACAAACTCCCTATAATGATGCAACCATCATAATATCACACCTCCGTATCCCTATCAGCCAACACATGTCATGTCCCCAAAATTACTTGAACGGATTTTTGGAGGGAAAACACAACGGTGTTTTTAAACACTCCCATCTGCATTTAATATTTTAATAATAATTTTAGAGTAATGTCAAGTATGAATAAAATAATAATATTAAATATAAATTTAAATTATTAAATAAATATTTAAATTTAAACTTTGGCCGACCTCTCTTGAGGTAGGCGCTTGCATTGAAGAGCACAAAAGATTTACTGAGAGGGGAGGGGTGGGGGTGGCGAGGGAGTGAATCAGTAAATCAACACAAACTTTCAATTCTTAATCTTTTTCAAGCTTATTACAATCAACTTTTTGATATGAACCAATTTACACAAGTTGACACAACTTTATTGAAATGATTTTTACAAGGAAGTAGGCACCAACCTACTTGACTTACAAGAGGGATGATTTAGTAGGATACAACCTACAAGGAACACCCAAACCTTTACAAATTTAGTAGGCACCTACCTACGAGGAGCACCAACCCCTAATGCAAGGCACCAAACCTTGACTTGATGGATGTAAGATGACTGCCTTCAATAAGATCTACACTATCCCTATCCTCCAATCTGCTTTATGTGATGAAAGATATCAACCTAAGCCCACACAAGAAGATGGGACTCCTGACTGAATTGCTTATATCTACAACCACACCACTCAAAAATGATTTGATGCCATATATATAAGTTACTCAAAGGTTACAGCATTTAATAAATGATCATGATGTTTGTTCACATGGCTTTCTCAAAAAGACGTCTCTCTTGAAATCACCAATTTAGAGTTTGTTTTTAATTTATTAAATCTGTTCTTAATGAACAGATCGCACCACCTTGGAATCGCTGACTTCTTCTTAAAGAAAGGAACACGTCCTTTCAAAATACTCACAGACCCGTCTTTTGAAGAAGTAGATTAATCTTTTATTAATATAAAGAATGTTTGACTAAAGAATAATACTCACGCCCCTACAGAAGGACGTCATCTTTTTCAGAGTACGTGTCTTTTTAAAATCGCATTAACCTTGCTAAACACGTCCATACGCATAGACTTCTTTAAACACATCTTTTCTAAAACACGTCCTTTTAAAAACAATGCATCTTCTTTGTGACTATGATGGATTATTACAAACTAATCATGACCTTGTAGCTGATAACAAGTCTCCAGATTATCATAAACTAATCTTAGATTTTTATCTTCTATTTCGAACTGCAAGATGTTCTTCAGAATTTGATCTTTCTTCTAATTTCGATCTGCAAGTTGCTGTATTGATATTAAGATGAATTTCATATTGAATCATATTAGATCTGTCTGAAGCACACTCGTTTTCTTGTAGAATCGATACTTGTGTTGATATTCATAACATATTATATCCATTCGATACTTTGTCTTGGAGCATACTTGTTTTCTTGTAGAACTGAATGAGTGCTTTTAACAGAATTGTATTTGTGTTCAAAGCTCTGATCAAATGAGGACTTCTTGTTTTTGACATCAATGACAACTCTTCTAACATGCATTTCCTATTTATGCTGGATTCGTGCTCATTGGGAGATCATCATGGTTGGACTATTGAGTTTGTGTGAATCCTCTGGAGATGGAAACTTCTGAGAATTCCTTGCTAGGTAAGATGTAGCCCTTGCCAACAACTGTGATAGTACTCTCCTTCCGTCAGTTTCATTGCCAATTCACTTCCTATCATTCCAGGTGGAAGTGATCTAGTCAGCAAGTTCAAGTAAGGCGAAATTGTTCATTGCCTGATTTGTCATAGGCATCTCACAACGACTACGGAGTAGGGTTCATGCGACTGTGTGGCATGGTAGCCTTTGGTTCACACCACTGTCGTCTTCCTCTCTTACTTCAACAACCCTTCTAAGCCATTCGACATCTCCTCTAAGCCATCACTCAACTCATGCATTGTTGTTCCGCCATCCGTTGGAGGTAGAGACGATTTCGACTAATCGCACACTCCCATCCACACGGGCTTGTGAGGAGGCTTTGACTTGGGTCATGCAGGCTCTCTTAGTCGTTGGGCATTGCTCATCATCGAGCATCTCACAAGCAGTGTCATAACGGAGTGGTGTTTTCGCAAGGTTATATAATTATCAAGCGATCAAATGCCTATTCATTATAACAGACGGAGATCTTGCACAAGCAGCGGGAAGACTATATCGATATGTCTCTCTGATTTTCAATTGAGAGACTCCTGTGCGCTAATTACGAATATCAATGCCTTTGTGTAGTAGGCATCTCCAAGAATTTCAGATCTAAGTAACATCTACATTCCTATCTGAGTTTGTATGTGCAGACATTGCTCTTAGCAATTATATGCAACTCTAGGTTTAGTGTATTTTGTATGTTTGTATTAGTTTGCAGAGTTTGTGAGTTTGGTGAGTTGTCAATTGTGGAACATTATTTGCTTAATCCAATTCAGTCTATTATTATCAAATCGATCAGACTCCATCCCTGTTGCTGATTGTTATAGATTGAGTGGATGTGTGTGTAGTGTTTGAGTTGAATCTGTGTTTAACATATTTCGAGATGCAGTATTTGTGTTCAAAATTGTGTATAGCATCTTACAATGGTATTGGAGCTTGGCATCCTGCTAGCCTATGTACCCTTTCATGAGTGATAGAGATCTGAGATATCAGCTTAGAGAGAAGAAGAAAGCAATGGGAGACAAGGAAGATGATGGACAATAGTTTGTCAAAGAATCTAGGGAGTTCCAATCCACCATGAAGGGCACTATGGTGGAAATGGTCCAATTTTTGAGGGGATTGAACCGGCATCTGGGTGCTAGTAAAGTAGTACAAAATGGTCCTGAGAGCATCTGCTTTCTTCTATACTTTTGTTGGGGTTTCAGACTTCTCCATTCAAGCATACCTCATGACCATCTCACGCCTTCATTCCCTTCTCTTATTGGGCTATTGAACTTGTACATTTTGTAAATTATTTATTGAGCACATTGCTCATTGTTAATATAACGAATTACTTCAGAGTAGTAATATGGTATCAAAACAGTAAAAATATATTTTTCCAAAAAATTTAATAATTTCGTTTTTGAAATTATTTCAGTTTGTAAATTTTTCGAAAAAATTTGGGACTTTTTTTTTGGTTTTTCGTAGGGCTCGTTTTTTTGAAAAATTGTGTGGCATTTTGAGGTTTTTGGGGTGTTGAAAATTGTTTGTCTCTGGCCGCGTGATTTTTGGTTGTCTATGCTTGCGGTTTCTTTCTAAGTTGGAATTTTGGGCGTTTGTTTTCAGAAATGCGTTTTTTTTCCTATCTGAAACCCTCGAGCGGTTTTCAGTTCGTGTTTTGATCGAAAATCAAAGCTTCTCTGGCCTTGTTTTCTTCTTGTCCTGGGCGCGTTTTTGAGATATTCGGAGCTTGCGTTTTTGAAGAAATTTTTTTTTGTGACCCTTGAAGACGCGTAACCCGTCCTCTGTTGCGTGCGATCTTTGGTTTTGAATCCACATTCTCTGTTGTACGCAATCTGTGGGTTTTGGCACGTTTTTCTGCTATCTCTGGTTATGACCTAGCAAAACGTGTTTTATCTGATTCTTTTGCCCGCAATTTTGACTTCATTTTGGAAGAATCTCCTGTCCTAGCTCAGACGCATTTTTTTGCCTCTTCTTTGCCACGATTTTTTGGAGATTTGGAAGCTGTTTTCTGCAATTTTTTGAAGAACACTTGGCCACCTAGGGTTTTTGCAAGTTTGATTGGGGTTTTGACCAGTCATTTGAAGTCGATTTTTTTTTCAATTATAGATTCTTTGTGGGTTTTTCGAGACCTTTTCTGGGTTGCCTTTGGATTTTTTTGGTGTATCGTTTTCTGTGCCTCAGTTTTTGTGCCAGTCGTACTTCGTACTTTTTGAAGTTTGCACTTGAATCTGCCTTTGTTTCTATGTTAGAATTCGTGCCTCAAGTTTTGTGCATCAGCCTCTTCTTAGTACCTCGTTTTCTGTTTGTCGAAAAGCGTGAAAATGGCGAGTTTGACCAACATTATGTTGGAAGGCAGTCAATGTTTTAACGACAAAAATTATAACACCTAGAAGCAGTGAATGATGACCATCTTTGAATATCACTGCCTTGATCAGACGATTCTTGACAATGTTACTCATCCCACCACTGCAGATAAAACTCAGGAAAAGTTTGATGAGCAGAATTGCGAAGTTGTGATGCTTATGAAGTTTTCAGTGATAGATGATTAGCTACCTCATATTCCACTTGGAAAATCAGCAAAGGAGATTTGGGACCATCTGAAGGGTTTGCATGAAATTTCCGACAAAAGCCATGCATTTTTCTTGGAAAATATGCTATTTTCTATCATGATGGATGAGAAGACAACTTTGCAGGCGCACCTGAACAAGATCTAGGAGATCCAGATCAGTTGGAGGCTATTGGTCGGAAAATGGAGGAAGACATGGTCGTGATCACTTTGAAAAGTCTACCCAAGTTCAATGAACATTTCATAGAGACTCTCAACATTACGTCTGCTAATGTTGACTTGAAGTTTCCGGAGCTTTGTACTATCCTCTTGCAATAGGACCGCTGGAAACAACAGTTTGGTAATAGTGCATCCTCATCCTCTACAGAGCAAGCCTTTACAGCTAAAACCCAGCCTAAGAACAAAGGGAAAGGTCAACCTTCGTAGCAGAATGGCTTTAGTCAACCTCTGAGCAGCGCTAAGAAAAAGAACATTCAGTGCAATTATTGCCACAAGTATGGACACATGAAGAAGGATTGTCATCTTCGGTTGGCTTCTGAACAAAAGAAGCAGGGGGGTCTCAACAGAAAGCGAATGTTGCTGAGCACTCTGAGCAGAAGGAATCTAGCTTTTACGCTCTTATGGCTAAAAGGCCTACAGATCATGTGAAGTCTTCTGCCTGGTACATTGATTTAGGTGCTTTGCGCTACTTCACTCATCGGCGTGACTGGTTCACAAACTTCTCTCTGTGCATTGACTCAGTTATTTTTGGAGGAGGTGAAGAATACATAGTTGTCGGTATGGGCAATGTTGAAATTCAATTTAGTGGGAGGAATCTCATATTCCTCAATGTATACTATGTTCTTGACATGGAACTAAACCTTATCTCAGTCAGTCAGATCATGCAACATTCTCTCCTCAGATGGATGTAGTATTCAACATACACAAATGTTCTATTGTTGATTGGGATACTTGCACTACTATGGCTGTTGGTATTGAGGATCATGGCCTCTACAGGCTTGTGGATACAAATGATTCTCTGTAGTTAGCCATGGCAGCCAGAAACTCGACTATCACCAATCTTTGGCATCAACGGTATGGGCACTTAAATGTTCACTATCTCTCTCATCTTGCTCAGGAGGGACTTGTAGCTAGTCTACCTGACATCCAGACTCAACATCATGGCGTTTGTGGAGCTTGTTAGGCTGGGAAGCAGCACAGGATGCCGTTCGTGGATGGTGACTCATGTTGAGCCTCTAAGGTACTACAGTTGGTTCATGCTGATATTTGTGGGCCGATGAATACACCTTTTGTTATTGGTTGCAAGTATTTCTTGCTTTTTGTTGATGATTTAGTAGAAAATGTGGGTGTACTTTCTTAAACAAAAATTAGATGTGTTTAATGTATTTCAAAAGTTTAAGGCCTTGGTAGAAAAAGAGTCTGGTTGCTGCATAATTACTCTTAGGTCAGATAATGGGGGGGAATTTTGTTCTGTTGCATTCTCCAACTTCTGTGATACACATGGAATTAAACGCCAGTTAACCACACCCTACACTCCTCAGCAAAACGGTGTTGTAGAGCAGCGCAATCGTACAATTGTTGAGATGGTCTGGTCCATGTTGCAACATAGGAGTGTTCCTAACAAATTTTGGGTAGAAGCAGTCTATACTGCTGTCTATCTCCTTAATTGGTCTCCTACTCGTGCTGTTAAGGGAAAGACTCTTGAGGAAGCTTAGACTGGTTGCAAACCCAGGATCAGTCATTTTAAATTTTTTGGCTCTTTAGCATATGTATGGATTCTAGATGCCAAGTGCTCCAAGTTGGATCCCAAGAGTCAAAAAATTATGTTACAGGGTACAGTGACAACCATAAGGCTTACCAGTTGATTGATGTAGACACTGGTCGTCTCATCTTCAGTCGGGATGTTGTCTTTGATGAAGAACGAGGACTGTTTCACCTTTCCTCGCCTGTTCAACATTTAGAGGATCAACCCTTGAAGGCTTCTGATTTGGGTGTCCGACTTTCGTTAGTTTCCCCTGATGGGAGGGATGATGAAGACTCTATCTTTGATGATGCTCAACCTGATTTTGCTTTGAATGATATTGATATTCCACCCGCTGAACCTGTTCGAGATCCACAACCAATTCCAGCTCCTCCTGTTACATCCGATGTTGGCACTTATACTCTCCAACCTAAATGGTGGGCTAAGACTGTCAGTGATCTTCATGATGATGAGCTCATTGAGGGTAGATCATCCAGAAAGAAGAGCAAACAACAACATACAGTCAACTTTGCTCTCATGGCCAACATTCATAGTGTCTATGAGCCTCAGACATATTCAGAGGCTAAAGGAATTCCTGAGTGGGAAAAGGCTATGGAAGCTGAATACCAGAGTCTTCAGAAAAATCACACTTGGGTCCTTTTTTGATCTTCCTCCAGGGAAGAAGCCCATTAGTTGTAAATGGGTGTACAAGGTGAAATACAAAGCTGACAAAACCCTTGACAAGTACAAAGCTCGTCTAGTTGCAAGAGGTTTCTCACAAAAAAAAGGCATTGACTACGAGGAGACTTTTGCTAAGATGAGTACCATTTGGCTTGTCCTTGCCTTAGCAGCCCAGTTTGGTTGGAAAGTCCATCAGATGGATGTTAAGAGTGCTTTCCTCAGCGAAGAGTTGAAGGAAGAAGTCTACAAGACGTAGCCTCCAGGGTTCAAGGTTGCCAGTCAAGAACACAAGGTGTGTAGATTGGTCAAAGCACTCTATGGCCTAAAACAGGCTCCTCGGGCTTGGTACATAAAGATTGATAAGTACCTCACAGATCATGGCTGTTAGAGGAGTCCATCTAACTCTAATCTGTATGTCAAACATATTGGTAGTGATATACTTATTGTTGTTGTCTATGTGGATGATCCGATCATTACTAGTAGCTCAACACATTTGATCACTGAGATCAAACAAGATTTGTGCAACACAATTGACATGACAGATTTGGGACTTTTGCATTACTGTTTAGGTGTTGAGGTTTGGCAGTCTGAGAGTAGTATCTTCATCTCCCAATCCAAATATGCTCGAAGTCTACTGGATAAGTTCCAAATTTAGGATTGCAAACCTGCCTCCACACCCATGGAAAAAGGGCTTAAGTTGTCAGCTAAGTCAGACTCACGGGTAGTAGATGAATCATTGTTCAGGCAACTAGTGGGTGGCCTCATATATCTCACTGCCACTAGGCCCGACCTTAGTTTTGCAATGAGCTACATTTCACGCTTCATGACAGCCCCCAAGGCTGATCATTGGGTAGTTGCGAAGCGTGTGCTACATTATGTGAAGGGAACTTTTGATTATGGACTCTTGTACACTCAGAGTCACGATCCTAGATTCAGTGGTTTCATAGACTTAGATTGGGCAGGTTCGGTTGATCACAGAAAATCAACAATTGGTTATGTGTTCAATTTGGGATCTGGTGCACTCACATGGACTAGTAAGAAGCAACAGGTAGTGGTTCTCTCCTCAACAGAAGCAGAGTATCGGGGAGCAGTTAAAGCAACTTGTGAGGTAGTTTGGCTTCGCTGGATGCTTGCGGATATGCAAATATCTCAAGCAGGTCGAACTCCCTTGTTCTGTGATAATCAGTGAGTTCTCAAATTTGCCAAGAATCCAGTCTTCCATGAAAGAACCAAGTATGTGGAAACTCATTGTCACTTCATTCGGAAGCTTGTTGAAGACGAATCAGTTCAGTTGCTGTATGTTTCGACAAAGTAGACAATGAATATTCTCACCAAGTCGCTTAGTCCAGATAAGTTTGTATTAAAATAATATTTATTATTTATTTATTAATGCTCAATATTGTATCTTATTGTAAATTATTTAGATAAGATAGTCTCTGATCTTATCTGAAGTTTCTTTTTAGAAACTTCCTGATTTTTGTACATTTTGTAAATTATTTCTTGAGCACATTGCTCATTGTTAATAAAACGAATTACTTTAGAGCAGTAATAATACCTCTCTACCAAACCTTGCTCCTTCACAAGTCTTTGTTTGAGAGTTGGACTTCCTCTGACTAGCATGCCTTCCTTCCGAACCTCGTCCTTGACTTATGCTATGAGTTGTGGGGTATCCTCAACACCCTAACTCCAACCACCCTTGTTGCCATTTCTCATTGTTCATCCCACTTATCACTTGACATGTTAGTGCGTTGTAATGCTTATTCTTGACATGCGGCTTCAATTGTGGTATAGTAACAACATTATTTGCTTGGAGGGCATAGCTCTATGTGTATTTCCTATTGCGGGAGCTAGGTATTATGCCCTAGCCGCCATTAATGTGGTAGTTAAGGTTTGCGGTTGTAGATCTTCATGCCATTAATGGCGGGAATTTTTGTAGGTTTCGAGTATCTTCCTCCATACCTCCCTAGTAACTTTTTTTGCATGTGGATGCAAATTCGAGCATGATTCAAAGGAAAATGGTGACAACAGGCATGGGTGCTTTCTACCACGTACCAATTAGGAGATATTCGCATTTAATGTAAGTTTCAACATTCCTTTTGGTGGGTATTAAGGATTCTGATGAAATATTCCGAGCCAAATTTTTTCGCTTTTCCAATTCAAATTACAAAGCAGTGCACTCGTTAAGGTTAGAGAAGAAAACCCAAACGTGCAAGAAAGCAACTCTAACCAGAATGGCGCCGATGATGGCGAGCATTGGTCAGAGGATCTAAATGAAACTGCTTATGCTATAACTCTAACCAGAATGGCGCCGATGATGGCGAGCATTGGTCAGAGGGTCTTCTATTCTAAATGCAGAAAAGAACTCTACGTCAAGTATGTGCTACCCAATCCAATGCGAAGTGAGGGGCGACCATATGACAGAGTGATTACAATAACACACTTTGAAAGAGAAATGCAGAAGCTGAAAAACGCTCAACACCCAGAATGTGCTTGCTGACCCAAGATGGGAGAGTAGCTACTATAGGGCGGAGTTATCGCTATTTCACTCTAATACTGAAAGCAAGAACAAGTATTACAAATAATGACAAAGCAATGTTAAAGCATACTGGTCAGTACTACTGCCAGTTTACAAAATGTAATTCTTGCCTGCAATGTCAATACATCAAAGTCCTTCCAGATGGAGCAATCAACAATAAATCTGTTACAAGCTCTAAATAAACCACCATGCCAAAACCCAAGTCAGAAAATGCAGATTTCTTGGACTGTCATAATCAGATCTGCACTTTTCACAAAATCAGCAGCTTACATCCACAATGATTTGTTCATAAATTTCTCAAATGTTATCCGATTGATGCAACACAAGATGCATTACTCTCTCAAGGTATAGGCGACCATTTCAAGACACTAAAACTGATCAAAGAGACCCTAATTTAATTTACACGGATTTCAATGCAATTCTAAAAGGTACGGCCAAGCTGGGAAAGTCGACCTCTCATTAAAAATTCCATACAACACAGAAAAATCTGAAACTTGAACTATTGAAGCGCCCTTCCTAGACTAAGAGAATGGGCTACTACCCAGATGCTATATTTTTGTCTTTTCCGAAATATGAATTAAAACATGAATCTGCTGTCTACAACAATGCAAGATGCTGAAACACTAATATGCTAAAACAGATTTAACAATGCAAAACTAAACACAAGATGTAAGAACTAAAATGCACTCACAAACAGACTGAATTCACCACTAGATGTTGTCTTGCAAACACGAAGTGATGCCCAAGCTAGGAGGCCTTCATTCCTCGAAGCAGTCCCAGAGCCAATCCGGCAGCATAACAGTATATTTGTCAAAGATGTCCCAAATGATGCACCAAGACTCCTCTTTATAATTCTTCAGTTGACTTCGCAAAAACCCTAAAATCGGCTTTTAGGTCAAAACCCAATCTCCTCAAGGATGGGCGCACTTTCTCTTCAAGTCTTAAGAAATGATATTTTAAATGAATATCAACTTTGATAATTACGCCCTTCAAACCTTGCTTTGACTTAGGAAATAATTAAAATAATCTCTTCAATGAGGGCGCCACCCTCAAAGACCACTTTTTAAAAACACATTAAGTCATTAAGTCTAAGCCAAGGGTCAACGTTCAATTATAATAATTAAAACGTGACTTTTTTTAATTAAATGACTTAACTTATCCTTTTGACAAGGCCCTGAAGTCAAAACTGAGCAAAACAACTGACCAACTGAAGCAGGGAGTCAACCGAGCTGAACACATCTGGAAAGCTGCCAAAAAATAGAATTTACTAAAAATAGTAAATTCCAAAAAGTGCTCTGAATGCTGAGATGAACATACCACTACGAAGCTCTCTGAAAACTCAGAAAGAAACCGCCATTGAATCCATCATTTCTGAGCAATGACCTCCTCAAAATTAGGAAACCCTAATTTAACCTTCCGACTAGCCTTCGGGTTCCCAACGAAAAGGCCAACGGTCACTGGAACAATCAGGTTTGAGAAGGGGACATTACATCTGATGCAGAGCAGGGGTGGACAACTCAAAACAACCTAAAGCAAACAATCTTGAAACCCTAAAACATCACTTCGTGGGTTTTTCCTCACAAGCCTTCAATCATTAAAGTCTAAAACATGGGGGCAGCAAATTGGGTTTTTTGGGCATAACTTTCATTGCAGACATGATATCAAAAATGTAAACATAGTTCTAGATACCCATTTGGGCTTTATACAACATACCAAAATTTCAAGGGTGGTCGCTTTGTACAAAACCCTTCAAAAATTGACTGTTCTTTTGCCAATTAGACCTAAAACATGAAAAGCTTAGACCTAGGGCATCACCAAAACACATGCCAACCAAAACCCTAGAATCTGCAATTTTGAGGAATGAAAATATTTACAATGATAAGCCATCATACCAATTTTTAGGATTTTCTACCGTGGGAATGGCAAGAAATACATTTTACAAGTCCACTAGGGACCCTACCTAGGATTTTGGACTGTTTTTAGAAAAACGCTTATAACTTCTACAACACTTAATGCAAATTGATGAAACAAAAACCAAAATTTAGAGGATTCACGTGCCAATCCTATCCAACAAGTTTAGAGTAATTACTAGTCCATACAAACCGTACTATTCACTAGATTAGGAAAAAACATGTTCAAAAATGTAGAAAAACAGAGTTATTTCATTGCTTTTTCTTCAAAACTTCATCAACCCCGCTTGTGTCGACCTTGCAATGTTTTTTTAAACATTTCCCATCATTTCCCAACAGTTACAAACTAATTTTCAGCTTCCAACTATTAAACTTCCACTTGACATTAAAAATGCAAAAGTTGCTTTGTGCAACTTGACAACATTTGACAATATTTGCATTGACACACTACCTCAACAACTAATGACTCAAAACTGACTCAAAAACCTATGAAATGGTCTTAGAAGACCTCATTACATACAATTGATCTAAACAAAACAAAACATTAACTTTTGACCCTTGTTGGGTATGAGAACCTGTGGGTGCCTGTGCATCATACTCCCAAAGAAGAAAAGATTCAAGCTCCACTTGAATAGAAGGTAACAACATGAGAACCATGCTTGAAAACTCTTGTTTGATGTCTTTAAATCCCTGCACATTGTCTTCTTTGAAATAGTGCCATGCTTGCTTCATCTTCACTGTAGGTTTCTTGAACATTTGACAAATGTATTTGAACTTGTCAAAATAAACCTGTCCTGCATCTGCACCTCTACCTTGTAACTGATCCCTTTTTTCTTGATGGATGTCATGCACTCCAATAGTACCTTGTTCCCCTTCAATGGCTTGTTTCATTTTCACCTTAGGTTTCTTGTCTCTCAAGTTTGCAATATCATCAAGAGCACTTTGTCCTCTCTCTGTCTCTAACCATCATGTCAACAAGTATGGATTCTTGATCAGTGTTATTGCCCTTTTCTAAAAGAAGTGAATCATAACTAACCTTGGTACCTTCAGCATTATAGTCACTAACATCTGCAACTCTCTTCTGCTGCTCCAGTTGTAGTGGATGCTTGTCTAACTGTCCATCTTCCATTTGCAACTCAGTTTGTTCATTATGCTACTCTATACTTCCTTTTCCCTTCCAACATTGCTTGCTCAACTCTGCAATCTCTTTTCCAACATTCCTCTTGCCCTTATCATCCAAATTCCTTTCATTTACAACTTTCGAAACATGTGCATTATTTGTGTTGACACCATCCCTTTCTTTAGACACATCACATTTCGTCATTTTGTTTGTCATAGGCTGTTGTGTTTGACAGACCAACCCTTAGCACAAAAACTAGAGGGTGACTAACATCTCTCCTTGAAAGCAAAAAGTTGGAAAACTTATTAACCACTATGTCTACATGATCCTTCAATACATCCTGAACTTCCCAAGGCAACTTTTCAATGCTTGTTGATGTCAAAATAGTTCTAGGTTTGCTTACCATTGCATTACCTACCTCTTCCTCTTTCTTAGATGACTTTTGCTCTTCCTTCATCAACCAAGACTCCCAAATGTCTTGTTCCGCTGTCCTCTCTTGCATTCTTCTCTTTTGAATGATCTCCTTGATAGGCCATTTGAGCCTCTTTCTTATTGGAAAATGCCAACCACTTGTTTGTTCTGCCTTCTCAAGACACTATTGTATCTCAAGTTCCATTCTCTCTTGCATCTTTCAATTTCTTTCATTTTCTCTAAGGCTTGTCTCAAGTCTATTATCTCTTGTTCAATATCCATTTGCTTTTCCCTCTCATCCTTCTTTATCTCACTTCTCTCTTTTCTTATCACTAGTCTCTTGCTTGGTACCTCCTTACTCTGCAAGTCTCTATGGACTCTTCTCCTCAACTCTTCCATTCTTCTTTCTCAAGCAAGTCTCTTTCACCTTGCTTCTTCTTTTCTTCGTGATACCTCACCTTAGACTTCGTTCTCCCTTGGCCTAGTCTTTTGACATCGAGGTTCTTCCTTTAACCTGCAAAAAGACAACACATAAACTCCAAAACCTTACCTCACCCAGATCTTCGGGCTCTGATACCAATTTGATACAGAGCAGGGGTGGAAAACTCAAAACAACCTAAAACAACCAATCTTGAAACCCTAAAACATCACTTGGTGGGTTTTTCCTCACAAGCCTTCAATCCTTAAAGCCTAAAAGATGGGGGCAGCAAATTGGGTTTTTTGGACATAACTTTCATTGCAGACATGATATGAAAAATGTAAACACAGTTCTAGATACCCATTTGGGCTTTATACAACATACCAAAACTTCAGGGTGGTCGCTTTGTATGGAACCCTTCAAAAATTGTCTGTTCTTTTGCCAATTAGACCTAAAAAATGAAAAGATTAGACCTAAAACATGAAAAGATTAGACCTAGGGCATCACCAAAACACATGCCAACCAAAACCCTGGAACCTGCAATTTTGAGGAATGAAAATATATACAATAATAAGCCATCACACCAATTTTAAGGATTTTCTACCGTGGGAATGGCAAGAAATACATTTTACAAGTCCACTAGGGACCCTACCTAGGATTTTGGACTGTTTTTAGAAAAAACGCTTGTAACTTCTGTAAAACTTAATGAAAATCGATGAAACAAAAACCAAAATTTAGAGGATTCACGTGCCAATCCTATCCAACAAGTTTAGAGTCATTATTGGTTCGTACAAACCGTACTATTCACCAAATTAGGAAAGAACAGGTTCAGAAATGTAAAAAACAGAGTTATTTCATTGTTTTTCTTCAAAACTTCATCAACCCCGCTTGTGTCAACCTTACAATGTCTTTTTAAACATTTCCCATCATTTCCCAATGGTTACAAACTAATTTTCGGCTTCCAACTATTCAACTCGCATTTGACATTAAAAATGCAAGAGTTGCTTTGTGCAACTTGACAACATTTGACAATATTTGAATTGACACACTACCTCAACAACTAATGACTCAAAACCGACTCAAAAACCTATGAGATGGTCTAAGAAGACCTTATTATATACGATTGACCCAAACAAAACAAAACATTAACTTTTGACCCCTCTTGGGCATGAGAACTTGTGGGTGCCCCTGCACCAAATTCTTAGAAAAAAACAAAAGATTATTATCGAATATACACAAAAACCTTGATTGAAAACTTGCTATGAGCACACTTGTTCAAACATCGAAATTTGTGCACAAAAATTGGGGGATTTGCATGTCATGCCCTCGGATTATTATTGCATAAAAAATAATTTATAAGGAATTCGCAGGGGGATGAAATGCATATCATGACTCATAATAGATAAGCGCTGATTAAGACTCCTGCCCCCACACAACTCAACCGCAGCTTTAAAGGAAGTTGCATAAAATATTAGATGGGTTATTAGATAAGCTAAGTAAAGATATGAGTTGCCAACTTCCTTCTAGCTGTTGCATTTGATAGTCGTTGAGAATATGGGAGCTTAGGGAAAGTGTAAGTTGACGTGGAGGAAAATAAGTGTCAGCTAGCAGAATTAGAGCCAACACCCAGTTCAAAAGGTGTGATTGTATTTCAAGGGAATTGTGGAGCCTGTTTTGAATAATTAGCAATTACTGGCCAAAGAAATAATATGGGTGGTGACTTAGAAAGGAAGATATAATTTGGTAGCGCTACATAATGAAGACCTTAACTAATTAAAACACAACAATTAAAAGGTCAAACACAAAAGGTTAGCGATTAAGCAAGGGGTGCATCCTTTGTAAAGGATGCAATGGTAATAAAGGGTGTGACTATTCACCCCACCATGGAGGGTATATAAAGAAGGAGGCATCATTTGGTGAAGGCAGAATGGAAATCAATTAGAAATTTGGATAAAGCAGTAGATTGGAAAGAAAAGGAATAAATTCTAAGAGATCTATTGGATTAAGTATTACCATCGCTGTTGTTGCTGTTACTATGACCATCGACATTTGTGAAATTACAAATCTTGTTGCAATCTTTTTAAAGGGGTTTGGAGTAATGAAAACTAATCATGCCATGCACCTACAGATCACGCTTGCCATATTTCAAACACTACTCAAAAAAACATTCAAAGACCCGACCATGCAACTTATGCAAAACCGGATGGCATGCTCAATATGTATATATTGGTCGGTTATGCAGTTTTTACGCCTAATTTTCAATGATGATCAACTTATGAAATTAATGGATTGGTCGCAGGTTTCATGTGTTTCAGCCTTCCAATGGAGTTGCCGTTTGGGGATTTGGCCTTTACACTCGATCCTTGAAGATTCGGTCTCCAACAATGAAGATTTAGCCTGTGTATGGCAAGAGCGAGTTTGGTTTGTGTATGTAGAGATATTTCGGCCTATGTTTGGGTTTGGATTGGCCTCTTCGTCTAGATTCACAGTTTTTATGGTTTGATGTTTTGCCCTTATATTTACAGGTTAAGATTTCGATGGCTTGCATATGAATAAGGCCCACATACATGCAACAAGGCTTGCAGTTTTTCTCCCCAAAATCCTCACCCTGTGTATTCCTTGAAAGCAAAAAGGCATGTTGAAAATTCATCCTCAGTGCATTTGACAGAGGTTGAGATTCCCCCCCATTAATTCACTCTTTGCTCCCCTCTTCCATCATGGCCTTTGTGGTAGATATCCCTCATGCAAACCGTTACTTTTTAAAGTAACTCCCTCTTTCTTGACATTTTAAATGAATGATGCATGGATTTAGAATAGATCTTTAATTAAAATTTTAATCAATTTTCTTTTTCATTTAGAACTAATTCATTTAGTTATTTAATTTAATATTACTTTTATTTATTTAATTTCTTTTAATTAAATCAATTTAAAAACTATTAAATAACAAACCTTTTATATAAAAATATTTGAATAGAGTTTATTTAGAGAATGGCTTGCTTCGCTCTTTCATCCTCCGCGGCATACCCTGTGAAGGGCGTTGAGATTCCTGCATCCGCATTCTTGCTCACCCCTCCTCTGCAACACAGGATGGTGATCCTGTATCGGTGGGCCAAGTCGAAGCATCTAAAAAGGTTTATTCACAAGGAATGGATGCATCACGGGACTTAGGGTTCCGTCTCCATGGCTCGGGTAGTTCATTAGGAAATGCACGCCCTAACTATAAGACTGCGTTGGCTTCTAATCCGTTTGGTGGGTGCTTGGAGGCTGGTTCAAAGCCATCTCATTCGGCGTCCTGTTTCCACGCCTCCCAAAGTTTCCCCTTTTCCATCAAACACTTGGATTCAATCTCGGAGATCTGTCTTGATTCTATTGCATTTAACAAAGAACTTTATTTACAGGATCATGCTCTTATATGCAAATTTATGAAAGTTTGGCTGAAACTATGTGACCTCCATTCCTGGATAAGCAAAAACTGGGAAGAATATATGGAGGCAGAAATCAGCATCTACCCTTGTGCAAAATGGTTTTTCATATTGGAATTTGAATCATTGGAGGATAAAGCACTGATTCTCAACATCGGTCCTTGGTTTTTTCAAGGAGATTTTATATGCATCAAGCCATGGTTTCCTTCTTTTGACCCTCGTACTGAGACTTTTTCTTCGGCTTTCCTTTGGGTAAGATTGCCTTACCTTCCTTTGCAATTTTGGGAGATCAAATGTTTGGTGGCGATCGCTAACGGAATTGGAAAATATCACTGCATTTCCCAAGAAACCGTTAACTACGAAAATTCTACATGTGCTCGCTTATGCGTTGAATTTGATTTATCTAAAGGCCTCCCAGCTGAAATCTCTCTGAAAGTGGGGAATAGGCGTTGGCGTCAATTGATAGATTATGAAAAGATTGCTTGCAGATGTAGACACTATTTCTCAACTGCTCGCGCTACCTCCCAGTGTAATAAAAAGCAAGCATTGTCTCGTGGAAATGCTAGTTGAAATCAGCCCTCATGGTGGGTAGGGGCTGAATCCAACCATTATGTAATTGCTCCCAAAGAGAAGGCTGATTCCTCTTCTCCACATACCACAGAAAATCTGAATCCCAACTCCCCTTCCTCCTTTGCTCCGGTGGTTCCTCATGACGAATTTCCTGAAGGTGGCTCTTTGTGTGCACCTCCAACTTTCGAGAAACTGGATCAGTCTTCTGATTTGCAGCCTCCATCAAGGACTACAGAGGGTGGATCCCTAAAGAAAGAATCGTGCAAGGAACAAGTTATCACCCAAAAGGATGATGGGGATTGGACAAAAGTAAAGAGGAAACGATCGCCCCCTTCTCGTCCCAAACTTACAATGACATTAAGGTCAGCAAAGTCTGGGACAAAAGTCTGATGGTACACACAAAAGTTTGATCTATGTAATTTCTTTTGAATTTAATGAAAGAGCGCTACCCTCTTTGGTAGCAGTTTGCCAAAAAAAAGAACCAAAAAAAAACCTTTTATATATTTAAATATATAACAATAATAATAACAACAATAATAATAATAAACAAAATAAGCTCATTTATTTTTTATTTTCTTTTCAGCATTCAACATTTTTTTTTTTGAAATAAAATAATGTAATAGAAAAGGCATATTTCTAATTTTCCTAATGATTTAACTTTTATCGATTTATTTGTTAAGCTTATGCAAGAAAATGAGATGTGACATCCTTCCCCACTAGGAAGAGACGTCGTCCCGATGTCTTATTAAATAAACATTTAAGTAATTAGAGTATCACCACAAGCTAAACAAGTATCCTGGTATACAAAATCAAGTGTCATAGTATGCAAACAAAATACCACATAATATAATTTTTAACTTCCCAAATCATTTATCTTTCGAAACATAGTAATTTCTTAAAGTATAATCATTATTCAAATTATAACAAACACAAAGCATACACTCACAAAATACACTTGGCCAAACTATATGCAAAATGCGAAACATATGAACCTACGTGGTGTGTGCAAGTTTGCATCATACTCACTGATGGTAATTGGCAATTCACCCCTACGTCAACCATGTACTTGCACACACTTGCACTTAAATTTTCATCAATAGCGTTAGCCTATAAACCAAAATCGAAGCATATAGAAATTAAGCTCATAGTAATAATATGATAACTATTTAGATTTCATTTCTAAGCATCCAGATTAACCATCAATTTCAATTTCTAATTCAATTAAAATTTCAAGCATTAAAAATAACATCTAATCTAAATCATATTTTTCACAAGCATTACATATCCAATCAATATTCTCACCAAGTCTAGGCACCAACATAATACATGCAACTCTAGAAGGGTAGCAAATGCTTCATCCAGAAATTCATTTGAACCAATCATTAGGTGTTCAACCACTTTAGCAATCACCACACTATCCTCACTGGCTGCCCTTACAACTGATGTTACGAACCAACAATTGGGTCCAACCATCTACGAGCCAAACTAAGAACAACGCAAGGTTCCTTAGAGGCGAGATTCTAGGAAACTATCTCTGGAAAGGCACAAGCACTCTGAAACATTGAGGCTTGGCAATCCTCGAAGCCCCCACTACAACCACCAAGGAAGCAGTTGAAAACAAGCATAGGGGTAAAACTTAGATCTTCACTATCATGACGCTCACTATGACTCGCCTATGGGTTAAACAACCCAACAAGATAAAAAAAATTCATTATTGGAAAGATGACCAACGACCACTACAAGATTCAACCAATAAGATTTCTCAAGATATCCAATTCCTCAAATAGAACTACATCTACTTCTAGCCTTAAACTAGGAACAACATTTAAATGACCAAGGACAAACTCCCAAAACCATATATATATATATATATATATATATATATGATGTATTTTCCATCATAATAAGAGTACATCCAGTTGTTGAATTAAATCACATCTAACCATCTACTAGACCACATATTCAGACACGTTGCAAACACAATTAGCCACATATTTAAATTCACTCAGAGATCATATAATTCCATAAACACTTTCATACAAAGATTTGAATACACTTTACTCAATTCCAAGCACAAGGATGCTTGCACACATTGAAGTCACTTCCAAGCTAAAAACCATATGAATACAAGCATTTCACAATAATTTTTAAATATCAAACAACAAATATTCTTGATGCAATTTATTCTAATTATTACAAACACCAAGACTTAGCACACTCTGTGCCATATACTCCCTTGCATATTCTATTAGGGGTTTGTTATGAACATGATAGGGAAAAAACATAACATAAAACAGAATCAACAATTACAAACATTTGGAGTAGCCACCATAAAGATAAAATTACAACCCAAGAGTGAGAATTATCAATTCCAACAATAAATCATAAAATGTGCACAATGAAACAATAAGTCAAATGTGACCAAGGGCCATAAAATAGAGATGTAAAATTTGGTGATTAGTCCACTCATAAGAAAATTAAAAATTCAATGCCAATCCATAATCAACAAATGAGAGAGTTCCGCAATAACCAAAATAAAGCATCAAACTTTGGAAAACATGATCACATGAACCGAGTGACTAAGGTTAGCCACATTTGAGGGAGTGATGGCTACATGACACCTTGGGGCGCTACATCCAAAATGCGTTAGAGAGAGTATGCTTAAACATAATACAACATAATCCATCATTTTCACTCAACCATGCCTAATGAGAACCACACTAACTCATACATTGCATCTCACCATAATCATATTATAATGCAAGAAGGCAAATGCAAAGTTTACTATGATATCCGCTAATTCTATCCACATAAGAGTAGGACTTCGCCTAAGTACCACTTTAACAAGGAATTTTACAATTACATGCCAGGACACACATATTACTCACATCATAGATTACCACCACATGGTAAAACAACATGATATCTATGTCTTTCACAAGGAACATTTCAATTGAAATCTTAGGACATATTACCATAATGCTGGACTAATATGCATAACTTCTTTTAACAATTAAACATGCATTTCATGCAAGAGGGAACAATACCAAATACTTATCTAGCTTCTCACAAGAATCCCAAGGACAACATGATTTGGGGACACAAGTCATTGACCCAAATGTTCTATTATGACAATGTAACATTTCCGTTAATGCACTTATATGATCACTTCACACATATGATGTTACTTCATTAAGAATGCAATATACAATGCATCATAAGCAATATTACTAGAAGAACACATTTTTACATTTAGACATAAGACATATCCACATTGATTTCGATACATAAGTCACATAAGACATTTCATAATACTCTTATCATGAGCCAAGACATTAACACCAATTCCAATCATTGCATCCATATACACATCCTGAAAGGACACATAACATAACTAGGACCACCCAAGGGTCGCTACACATTCATAGTTAACATCAATCAAGACATCGAGTTAGCAATCGTACATGAAAGTACTTTTCGGAATATTCAAGTGTCTAATTAACCTTCACTAGAAAGCATTTCTCAATCATATCATACTAGGTAAAATTGGCAACAATAATTGCTACCAGTATCACAATCACACATGTAAAGACCCAACTAAAGTTCTCACACAATGATCAACTCATCAAAGAGTGATCATTCCCTACTCAAGAGACTGTCAACTAGGGGTATCTTTCCATCCTTGTCAAGTGCATTAAGATCTAAGAGGCAATCTTTCTCATCAAATACACAACACGGGTTGGTTCACATTGAACTCACTAAATGCCACCCAAGGCACCCATGCAAGGAGTCAAACATTGACTTACCAAGACATGTACTTGCACGATCATGCACCAAGTACTAAAATCCACAAGGACAATACATGTACTAGAATGGTTATGAAATTACTTGGCATCAAGTTTTGAATTTTGGCATAGTAGGCCAAGGTCCTAGTGTTTAACCTAGAGCTTTGATACCAAATGTAATGTATGGATTCCAATTTTATCACAAAATCCAATTATTCAACAATATTAATCAATTTAACAAGAAATAATCATGATTACAACAGTACAAAAGTAATAACTCAACACAAGCCATGACGTCATATGACATATCCTTCATACATGAACATAAGTACATGAGGTAATGTAATATAATAATTGACTTAGGCATTCCATTGCCAAGAAATCATCATAATATAATGAAGATACAAGCATTGTACACATACATTGGAATCATCCACAATTTAGTAGATGTACAAACTGGAAGTACATATGCCAAGAACAAGTCAATATTAATGTGGAGATGTAATTACTAAAGTCTCTTATCGCCATCGACTCTCTCATAGTCATCTGCAAATCAGTAGATGAGAACATGGTCCATGCACTTTTCCGCCCAACCATGAAGTTTACGCTTCCCCAGAGAGTTCTTCCTAACATGAAGAATCACCGACCTTGCACAAGATGCTTAGCAAAAAGAAATCGACATACAGGATGGAATCTGGTGCATGCCTAGTATATCTACATGCATTTTTATCATATTAGAACATGCTATGATCAATACTAGGATATGGCAGAGAGCAATAATATAAAATAAATCCATCTATTTCAATGGTCTACAATTGCTTGGCCAAGCATATAGCTGTATGCAGCTAAGTTGAGTAGAATTTGAAAAAGCATGGAGGTATAAATGTAAGAACTTTGACTGTATTTATGTTATCAAAGATTTGTTGGTTCACTCTACATCATGGCTTGAATTGTTATCATCATGGAAAGTGTCACAGAAAGATGAAAGAGTTCAAATATGCCCCTTTCATAAGAGTATGGAATCTAGTAAGTAAACTGAAACACATGAAAGTTGAGATTCTTGATGCGTTTAATGCAATTATTACCGATACGTATCCCTTGGGTGACCTCCTACAAAATATATGGTCTAGAAAGATTGAGCTTACATTTGTAGAAGAAGAAATGATGCTCAGAATTGTCTATAATCCATCAGTGGGTCACAGGAAAGAGGACTTCTTTCAAGGGGCAAGTTGTTTGGACAGCATGAAGTGTGGTGATGGAGGACATGCATTTTAACTTATTTTATGGTAAGCCACAGTCTTTATTCTGGTATTCAAGTATTTCCAAATCTACTTAGTATGGCGTTGTTACCCCCATTTTTGACTAGCCTAATTTTTAAAACTTTTGCTTCAAATTCATTATTAGGCTAATCTGAAATGCATATTTTGCAAGTGGAATTCTTCTAACATCTCTGGGGTATAAGGCTAGCATATGTGGATAGTGTCAACATAGTGTTTCCATCATCTAGGCTTAAGTGGGAAGAAGTTGAGAGCTGACTCTTTGAAATGCTCTATGCAAATGTTACCCACAATAAGGGTTAGTGAAGATCCCATGGCCACCCCATTAGACTGTTCATAGACCACTCCTAGTATGTAAAAAATTGGATTGTGGGCACAATTCACCATGAAAGCAACCTCATTGGTAGACTTGCATCTAATTATTTCAGTGGAGTCATTAATTAGAACTTTGGTGAATAGGGAAACAACATTATAGTTATGTTACCATCTTTGACCTTTTTATCCTTGATGAACTCAACAAAATGGGCAGAATCCTTAATGAAGGAACTAGACTTGCTCACTAGTGGGAGATCATCTTAGAAAGGTGGGCCACTAGTATGTCAGAGGGTTCATTGTGTCAACCATTGACCTAAACGGAATGCTAGATTTGGAAATTTTTGGAATGCCATAAATGCGAGGGGTGACCTCTTTAATCGAAATAAACTGCTTCATGGTGCTATCATCAAACAAAGAAATGGCAATGCCATTTGTAACTTTTTTCACGATCTTGGAAATAGGGTTGCGGGGTAAAGTTTTATTGCTCTGGCTATTGGACAGGTGGTCAAGCATCTTGGAGATATAGTCCTACTTGTTCATGATAACAGGTTCATTCCCTTTCTAAGACTTGACAAGGATGAGTCTTTGTCACTTGCCAACCTCTTGAAGGCATGTAGCTCAGCTTTAGAAATGTTACACTTGGGGGTTTGCAATGCCCCAGGGCGATAGCACAGTCTTGGCTGGTCTCCTCTGCCAAATCCTCAGAAAGACATTTTTTTTAACTTAAGCAATGTTTACATCTTATGTTGTATTTTCACTCAGAAATGATAATTTTCTTCTGCTTGACTCACATGTCATTGTTAAATCTGAGTCAATTATTTGTTTGTGAAACTATTTGTAGGTCCTTGGTACTATCAAAGTATGACCTTTTGCTTATGGCTCTAGCTCACAGTCTAGATGTGCCATGTTAACCAAATAAGAAGATCAATTGTATACACAGTGTTGGCCTTTGCCTAGATATAATTATATATCATGATAGGTTGGGATGCTGATGTAATTGGTGACATTGAGGAGTAAATATGGAACGACGAAACAGACCAGTAAGTTTATTGTTAAGAGAGATCTTAGATAGTCAGAACATTAAAGTTTGAAACATACCTTCCATTCTATTGTAATTTTTTATGCATGGATTTTCATGTGAAACATTTACTTATGTTAAATGGTCAGTGATATCTCTGTATTGGTTATTGTGTATTTCTGATATATCTTTTTCTTGTATGAGCTGATTGTCTACTGTGAAGTTTTGTAATTTTATTTTTATATGTGTTAGCTATAATTTGTTTAATAAGATACCTTGAATGATGTAAGTGAGTCATTAATTGTTTGATTCTCTTAATTTGCACTGTATTTATTCTGATGTTAAATTGTTAACTCTTTTTTAGCTTAAGCAATGCTTACATCTTATGTTGTAATTTTTACTCAGACATGCTAATTTTCTTCTGCATAATTTTTTGTTTCTGAAACTTTTTGTAGTTCCTTGGTGCTACTCAAAATATGTCTTTTGCTTATGGCACTAGCTAATTGTTGTTTAAAACAGGTATTGTGGTTACAAATGATGGCAATTCTATTTTGCGAGAGTTGGATGTGGCACATCCAGCTGCAAAGGTTTGTCAGTGTATTACTATCTTGTAGTCACATGTTTTCTTATTATATTCTTTCTCTGATGTTGGAAATCAGCAGAATTTAATGTTTTATATTTGATATTAGATTTAGATCATGTAACTAAAATACCAGTGATTTGTTATGTGTTGTTCAGTCTATGATCGAGCTAAGTCGCACTCAAGATGAGGAAGTAGGTGATGGAACCACCTCTGTTATAGTCTTAGGTAGGGCATAATTTTGGTTGGTTGCACAGAGTGCAAAATTTCTATGATTGTCTTATTATTAATGCTTTTGCGCTTTAGCTATGTAGATTTTGTTTTAAGTTGTGTGCTGTTTTGTGTTATAAAAAACCTACGTCACAAGGTTAATGTTTGAGTTTGGCGAAGAAAAAAATTGGAAAAAAAAAGGGAATGAAATTTGAATAATATAAATCTTTAATTTTTATTTTTGATTTCAAATATATTAATTAAATTTAAAATAAAAATATTAAAAGTTTGTAAAATTTTACGTATTAGGAATAGGTTATAAAATAAAATAATAAATATTTATTTTAATAAATAATAATATATTAAGGGGCGGGGGCCCTAGCTCGGTTGGCTAAGTAATTTCGTTGCGGCTCTGCTGGTCACGAGTTCTGGTCTCCCCCCGTCCCGTGGTACCGGAGGGCGTGTCGTGCCAGCGCCGCCGGTCACGTTAAAAAGTTTACCAGGCGCACTACAGTTTATAGGGGGTCGTGCTACCCGATTCCTGCAGTCTAAAAAAAATAAAATAATAATAATATATTAAGATTGTAAATTATAAAATATTTTAAAATATATTAAATTATAAATTATAAAATACTTTTAAATATATTAAATTATAAATTATAAAATATTTATAAATATATTAAATATAAATAATAGTTTTAAAAATTATAAATATTAGTGCCCATGGGGCATTGACCAGATGGTTAAGCTTTTGAAAGAAACATATAATGGTTGCAGGTTCATATCCACTCTTTTATCCTCTGCATGAGTAAGGGCAGCTCATGTGGTCTGAGGTTATAGGGGCCACATTATTAGGACTTTGAAAATGGGGTCTTTGCTAGTGCTGATTCCGCCATATCAATTTTTTTTATAAATATCAATAAATATTTTCTAATTTAAAAATTAAAACCTAAGACACCTTTCCAAAGTTTCCTTTTTTGTGTTTTCTTTCATTATTTTTTTGACCAATTATCTCTGCTTTGATATTTTTAATTTAAAAATTTGCTTTTATGTGTTTAATTTTGATTATGAATGTGGGACAAGGAAACTTAGCATGCAGAAGAAGTAGAATGGAAAAATAATAGGTGTGAGTAAATTTAATAAAAAAATCTAGAAGTGGATTCCAAGTTCAATTGGCTGCAATTTGTTGTCAACCATGAGACACTGACATTGTTGCCTGATAATTTGTTTGCTAATGGCATTTTCATGGACGACAATAGTTCTACGGTAGCAATAGGTTAGTACGTTGGCCCTGAGCTGCATAACTGATTAGTCCCTGCAGCCACCCATGCTTGTCATCACCCACACTTGATGCCATTTTATGCCCTTGATCTGTAATGGACTGACAAGAGCTCTGACACTTGTCTTGACACGCCTGTGGAGAAATTTGAGAACATGTTTACCTGTTGCAAAGCTAAACTATATATGGACGATGTAATAACCGACCCTTTTTATTGCAATTTTCTTTTTCACAAATCATATTGAACCAACATAATATTCACAATGCTAAATACAAGTGTTACCTTTTGATTGTATACAATCACCGTTAACATTCTACAAAGGGGACCATTCCCTATTGTTGTACCCAAACCAAATTTTTTGCTTCATCAAGGTATTTTGCATAAAATGGTCTTAACTGTAATGTCCCCTTCTCAAACCTGACTTTTCCAGTGACCATTGGCCTTTCTTTGGGAACCCGAAGGCTAGTCGGAAGTTAAATTAGGGTTTCCTATTTTTGAGGAGGTCATTCCTCAGAGATGATGGATTCAATGGCGGAGTCTTTCTGGGTTTTCAGAGAGCTTCGCAGGGGTATGCTCATCTCAGCATTCAGAGCATTTTCTGGAATTTACTATTTTTAGTAAATTCTATTTTTGGCAGTAAACAGGATGGTATCAGGCAGTTGACTTTCGCTTTCAGTTGACTCAAGTGGCGTATTCAGTTTTGGGCTTCAGAATCCAGTTCTGGGAAGTCGAGCTAATTTCACTTAAAAATAACATTATAATTAAAATGTTATTGATCACCTTGGCCTAGTCGAATGACTTAATGTTATTTTAAAAGGTGGACTCAAAGGGTGGCGCCTTCATTAAGGTTATATTTAATATTTGATGAGTTCTCCTAAGTCAAAGCAAATTAATTGGGGCGCATTTATCAAGGTGATGTTTTAATTAAAATATGATTATTGAGCTAAAGGTGAAAAGGACGCCATATTGAAGGAAGAGTTAGGGTTTGAACTTTGAGTTGGATTTTAGGGTTTCGGAAGTCAAACGAAACTTATAAAAAGGAAGTCTTGTGCATCATTTCTTCATCTTTGGACGAATATACTGTTATGCTGCCGGATTGGCTCTGGAACTGCTTCGAGGAATGAAGGCCTCCTAGCTTGGGCATCTCTTCTCGTTTGTAAGACAACGACTAGTGATGATTATTAGTCTAGTTGTGAGTTATTGGAATTAGTGCATTGTAAGCTGCATGTTAAGTCTTTAGATTTCTGTTTTCTGCATTTTAGCCATATTCTAGAATTGCATGTTTACACAGCAGATCCGCCTTTTCATTTGTAATTCAAAAAAGACAAAAAAATGGTTATGGGTATTGCATAGATCAATTAGTTTAAGCTTAGCGCCCATGTGTACTAGATTGTAGAATTTTTAGAAGAGATTCTAATTTTTAATAGTGAAATCGCCCTTTCTAGTAGAGCCGTACTTCTCAGCTCTCTTGAAATCTGTGCATTAAATATTAGATGCATTTTAAGTCTGTTTTGGGGTCTTGATTTGAGCGCCTTCCCTCTAGTAGTCATTTGCAATTGATATCAAGCTTTTTGAATGAGAAATGAGAGAGTTCCGAACATTTCATTGGATCCTATGATGCTGGTTATATTTTGAAAGTGCAGGTCTGTAACAGCAGTTTCGATAAATCTGCAACTTCTCTATTGAGCGGTGGTGCTAATCCTGTTAAAGCAACGTGAAGACTTCAGTGAAGATTGCCAAAGACTTGAGGATAAGGTTGGATCTTTCATTTGCCATTTCTATTGATCTTTGCTTCTCAATAGTTGAGTTCACAAATATTGTACAACTCTCTTATAAGCTGATTTATATCGTTAGCAAGATCTCATCTCTTAAATTGTAAGCTGGCAGTAGTACTGACCGCATTATAGATTCTTGCTTTATCAGATTGTAGTGTCTTTCTTTCAGCATTTGTTATTGTATGTAATCCATCTCCGCCCTATGGTCGCTACTTACCCACTCTGGGTCAGCAAGCACATTCTGGGTGTTGAGTGTTTCAATTTTCAGTAGTTCCTTTCAAGCATTGCTTTTGTATTCACTCCGTCATATGGTCGCCCCTCACTCCGCATTGGATTGGGTAGCACATACTTGATGTTGAGTTCTTTCCTGCACTTAGAATAGGAAGATCCTCTGACCAATGCTCGCCATCATCGGCGCCATTCTGGTTAGAGTTGCTTTCTTGCACGTTTTGGTTTTCTCCTCTAACCTTAACGGGTGCACTGCTTGTAATTTGTAAATTGGAAAACGAAAAAATTGGCTCGGTATATTTCATTAACCTTGCTAAAATGATGTAAAATACGGTTTTTGGGCAATATCAAGCATGGAGTTTTGTTAATGTTTTGTCAGTCAAAGTCAGTTTCATTGATCAGAACCTCAGAACAAGGCATTTCACGGTGGAGAAGCATTTCACGACAACAATTATACTTTTGAATGGTCATTTCAGTGGCCAAAATAATGATTTCAATGGTCAATTCTTGAAGATTTCTCAAGGTAAAGCAGAATTGCGCCCCTGTAGCCCAGGGGCGCCCTTCTATTTGAAGGTCTAAATTTTGTGATAAATGCTCAAGCATACAGTCAAACTCTTCAGAGTTAGTCTGCCTATCCAATGAGCTATCCAGCGAGGTTGTCTGAGACTCATAACTCCGGTTGCAGGTATCAGAAGTTGAAGATTCCAGAGGTCGCAGTCTGCAGAAGCTTGTTGTTTTACAGCTTTTGCGCCCCTGTAGCTTGAGGGCGCATTCTTTAAAGGAGGGTTAGATCTTGGTTTTCTTGATGGTTGATGCAGTCAATCTCTTCACGACTAGTCTTCCTGTCCGACAAGCTATCGAACGCAGTCATCCGAGTCTTAGAGCTCCGGCAGTTAGCATCAGAAGATGAGCTTATAAGGAGAGTTTACATCACAAAAGCTTCTTTAGATGGTGAATTGCGCCCCTGTAGCTCAGGGGCGCCCTTCAAGATGACCCTTAAGATGGCAAAATTTGTAGATGATGTCTTCCTGACATCAGTGCTACTCTAGTCCAGTTTCGCAACGCACCAAGTTGCCTGTTAATCCGACATTCAGAGAGATTGTGGCAGAGATTCAACCAAGCACGTAATTTCACGGGCGGACTGGCATATCAATTTCATTGTATTTCTGTAGGCCAGAGGCGCCTAGCTTTTAGGCCTGTTAGATGAGGTTGTTCACATTCGTAGTCTTCACGAGACTTGAGCGTATTTACTCCAGCTATCCGACGAGCCCAGCCGTCAGCGTTCGGGATTTGGCAAACGCTCGTACATGCGAGGTCTTTGAGGAAACATTATAAAACGAAGACAACTCAGAAAATGGTTGTCTGGTCATCTATTCCACCTTGGGAAAGGTGCCTTTCTATTTGAGGTCTTAGAAGCAGTTTTCTTGCTTCGTCGCCTCTAGAAACATCTCTCGTATGTTCTTCTGGCTACGCGTTGAGATAGACAGTGCTCGAATCAAGCCATCCCGGCTCCAGATATCAGAGGTCGAAGTAGGGCATCTGGTTGAGAGTTGCAGTTTCGTCAAAACGGTGTTCGTGCCTTCTCAAGCCAGGGGCGCTTTTACTTTAAGGGTCCTTGATGCACTTTTCAGATGCCTTGTGTATATTCGTTGGATGCAGAATACCTCTAGTCATGCAGTGTGCGTAGTTTCCTGTTAGCAGGGTTCATCGTTCGTTGTCAGCAGTCGTTTGAAGCGTCAGATGACAGTTTGGGGAAATGGTTAAGTCTAGTTCCTGAAAATCAATTTAATCAAGGGCGCCTAATTCTTTGAGGTGTTAAATGGTGGATTTTGCAGTGATGACTCCCAACAGACATTTCTTCTTTGCTCTGCAGGCTTCGCAGTGAATACACCAGCCCAGTCTCAGCATCAGCCGGTCACCCAGAAATCAGTGACGAAGATGGCAAGTTGTAACTTTGTACTCAGCTACAAAGTAGGAAGTTAATATAAAATGCAGTATCTTGAGCAAATAGACGCCTATGAGGTCAAATGATGACTTCTCAGAATTAGTGAAGTTTGCCGGTGAATTTCAAAGCTTCATTCGGTTTGTCAACTGAAGTTTAATAATATTTAATATTTATTTTTGCATATTTTGGCATTAAATGGTGAATTTCTAAAATTGGCGCCTTTTGCAAATTGCATGATAATGAATATTTTATTGTTATTTATTTTTGAACTCCGAGTCAGTGGCAGTTCAATTGAAGGAGGTCCAATCAGAAGATTTCTATTTTAGTGAGGGTTTTAAATCTTGCAGTTCACAAGATGATGCGAATTTTCTCTTATTTAAACATGGCGCCTTAATTTATTATTCACCAAGCTTCAAGAGAAATTCGTATTTTTAAAGAGAAATTCATATTTTTCAAGCAAAATTCGTATTTCTTCAAGGCAAAGGCGTATCTTCAAGGAAAATTTGTACTTTTCAAGAGCAAAGGCGAATTTTAGCAAGCAAAGGTGAATTCTTCATCAATTTTCAAAGGCGATTTTTCCAAACATCTTTTTGCAGGTTCTAAGTTCACATTTATCAGCAATTTGAAGAATTCAAGGGCAATTTTCATTGAAGAAGAGCATACAAAAAACATCTTTTTCCTCCTTGATTCTCAGATTTCTCTCAAAATCCAATTTGCATGTTCCTGAAATTGGCGAATTTGATAAGTATAAACATCTGGATCATTTCTATGTAACTTCCTTGAATTAAAATCGTGCGTTCGATTTTTTCAAGAATTTTTAGCTTCAAGAACATTCGTTCTCGAGTTACTAATTTTCTCAACTGAAAACTCTTTGCATGATCGAGAAGAGGTTAGATTTTCGCATTTCTGACGTTTTGGGTTGTCTTAGAACCGTTCTCTAGTAAAAACCCATATCTCAGATTTTTCGCTGAAAATAACTCTTCAAAAGGCTATTTTTAGCTTTCCAGAAATCTTGTTAGAACATAGTCAAGTTCATAGTCAACTGGCGAGTTTTTCAGAATGCAGTACACTCAGCTCGAATACAGGACCAAATCAGTCCTTACTCACGACTTCATCGGGACAGTTGAGACGGATCTTCACAAAGAACTGCCAGAAGCAGTTTTAAATCTAGTCAAGATCAGAAGTTCGATTATTCAGAACATTCAGCAGTCCGGGTTATTGGAGGCCGCTTCCATTCCTATCTCCGTTCACTGTATTGAGTTCGTGATGTCTTGTGTCAAGCATTACAACTCTACTACTCATGAGATAGTGTCAGTAGATGGACGAGTTATTTGCAGTCTCAAGCCTTTGGACGTGGAAAGAAGTTTTGGTATACCTCAACACCTGAACAACTTAGTTATTTCTATGGAGCAGTGCGAGCATGCATTCAATGCTGATGTGGACAAGTGCTAGAATAAAATGGCAGAAAGATGGTTAAAACAAGCGAAGAACAGATTGCCAAACAATGTGGGTCGTGGTGAGTACAAGGATGAGTACTCGATTCTAATTACACTCTTGAATCGTGTCTCAGGTCAATCACATGCTAATTGTAATGAACCGAACCAATTCTGACCCAAATTTTTTCAAACTTTGAAGATGATCACAACAGCACCAAAGTACCCGTTAGGGTTAGCTCAAATCAAACCAGCAACTGAAGGAAAGAGCCTCAACGCCAAGAATGTGCTTTTTGACCCAAGCTGGGTAAGAAGCTACCATATGGCGAAGTATCACTAGTAAAGAATGCAATACTGGAAAGTAAGTCAACGCCAAGCATGTGCACTCCTAACCCGAGGTGGGAAAGGCGCTATCATATGGCAGAGATTCTATTAACAAAGATGCTATGCAAGTAAAATAATCTCAACGCCAAGCATGTGCATTCCTAACCCAAAGTGGGAAATGCACTATCATATGGCGGAGAAACAAAAAGCAAATACAATGTAGACCGAGCAAGGGCCAGTCGCATCCACAACCGTGGGAATGAAAGTGATTAAACTAAAAGTAAACTAGGCGGAAAAGCCATCCTCTTCCACTAAAGTGGGGATACAAAATGTAAAGTGCAGAAAGTAAAAGAGCTGATTAGTATTACTAATTCAGCGTTACAATATTATGAACAATCTGCAAATACAATGAGATATAGATAACCAATGATCTCCAAAATGTTAGGAAATGAACTCCAAACAAGCACAAGCTATCCAACATATGAAATATAGCAAAAGGGACTAAAATATCAGGTCTGATATAAAATTGCAGCAATCAGAAAATTCATACCAGCAAGCCCTAGAATCACCAAAATGCTCATAATTTCGTCAAAACACCTCCGAATGATGTGGAACTGAATGCAAATGAGAGCTAGGAGTTGAGCGACCAAGACCAAGCCAAGAAACTCCTCCAAATAGTAGTGATTTATTTATGCACGCTTTCCAATGCAACCTCAAAGAAGGTACGACCTCCAGAAATGTTCTACTAGCAAGATAAAATCTGAGACACCTCCAAAAAATCTGAAAACTTGCAAGGAGGGGCGCCCAAGGTAGACTAAAGCATAGGGCCAATACCCAAAACCACCAAAAAATCGTGCATGGACTTATGAGCAGATTTCTATTTCAGCAAAACCTTAACCAGCGAATGCAAAACTGACAAATCTCTAAAATCTTCAACCTTGATGCTCTGTCTGCTAGTTTGGATGAGAAGCAGTCTCTGGAAACTCAGCTAGGTGCTATCTTTCAAGCACGAAACCAAGAGAAAGAACTAGGAGGTATGCATTCCTCGAAGCAAGCTCTGAAAGTATTTCAGCAGCATAACAATATGATAAGCAACAATAGATAATCCAATTGAAGGCCAAGTCTCTTATTTATAACTTTTATGTCTCCAAATTCAAATCTTCTTTTCCCTCCAATTAGGGTGCCTAAATGAAATTCACTTTTCACCTTTTCTCCAAATTTCATTTGCATTTCGTTTCCAACCCATATGTGGAAATATAATTTAATAAAATGCAAATATATAACTTGCAAATATTTCACTAAAAGATTTAAGTGAAATATTTAATTAAACTCAAATGTCTCAAAGCTAGGCGTCCCCTTTTTCCTTAGCACATATTTCACTTAAATATTAATTCATCAAATAAGGCCTCCAAAATGTTTAATTAATAAATATTATAAAAATCACTTATCTCTCCAAATCGTCCTCCATGCCTTAGCCAAATATTTTTCACTTAAAACATTATTTTTTTCATCAAATATCAAACTTGCCAAAATAATCACCTCAAATGCTGGAGACCACTGTTCAAGCTGACCTGCCAGAAATAGCCATTGCACTGAACTACTGAACTGCTGCTAAAAATAGCACTGCTAGAAATAGTACTTACTAAAAATAGCATACTGCTAAAAATAGTAAGTTGTTCCAAACTCATTTTCTCCACATTTTGAGTAGCTGCAACTTACTAAAAATAGTAAGTCCCGAAAAAGTCATCTGATTCAGTTGCATGTCACACCATCGCGAAGCTCTCTGAAAACCCAGAAGGAATCCAGAAGCCAAATTGGAAAACTCCAACATGCAAGCCTCCAAAAAGCAGTCGAGAACGCAAAGTCAATCCTGTCATGCATGTTACCTCATTGCGAAGCTCTCCAAAAACCCAGAAAGCTTCACCAGACATGTGTTAGAAACTCTCGCATGCAAGACCTCAAAACCTCCTCTGAAAGTGGAAACCCTAATTTTCATTTCAGCTTTAGCCTACGAGTTTCCGGAAATAGGCTAAATCCAAACGAAGAGTGTAGGGCTAAATTGGGGACATTACAGTCCGTCCTTCCCAAAATTGCTTGTCCTCAAGCAATGCCACCACAACTCTAGAAGAACTCAAACTGATCCATACCAAAACAAGTACAATCCCAGGGTCCCATGTCCGTCTGAAGGAGGACCCACCATGTCGATGCTGCACTACTCTGATCACAACAGTGAAACCATCGTACCAATGCTGCACTAACCTCCCTTGTAACTCCAAAATGTTACCATCCATGATTCTCAAACTGAAAAATCTTAAAGAATTGAGATCAATATCATGCAACGTCTCATGTCCAAGATGCCTAGAGTCAACAATATCAACCATACCACTGTCTATCAGCATCCTAGGCAAGAAGAAAGATAGGCTACTCAACTCAAAATTAAACTCCTCAGCATACCTCCATATGGTAACAAATGAAGCCATGACTGCAAATGTGACATCTTCGAATCTTCTTGCAAAGAGGAAAGCAATCCTTTGCAAGAACTCAACAAACTCATACTCATGTCTCCTCATGGAGCTACTATGTGTTAATGATATTAATCTGTTCAGCGTCGATCTAATACTCCAGCGATCTCCCACAGCGAATAAATTAAATGATAGCTATAAGCTATTTAATTTATAAGATCTCAAGAGGCGTAATGATGAGGTGTCACTTCAATTTGTTAAAGCAAATAATGATTAAATGTAAAGACATGTCATTTGTGTTAAGGGCCGACTTCCTTCATTGGCGCGTTTAATTAAAAGGAGATATATTTTATATTTGGCCGACTTGTATCAAGTTAAGGGTGGCGTCCCTTCATATTGTATATATAAGAGATCACTCTCTCATTGTAAATCATCAAGTAAGTTCAATATCACATTATTCTAAAGAGAGTGCGAATTTCTTATAGAGCAGATTGCGAATTCAGTCAAGGACAGAAATAGTTTAGTGAAGTGCAGATTATCATTGCATCTGTGTTAGGTGTTGAAGTTTGGCCTTGTGTCTGGCCTCATTGTAAAGAGAATTATTGCCTCAATTTATATATATAAGTGAGATCTTTGTTGCTGGGTTTTTCTCCCTCAAGAGGAGGGTTTTCCCAGGTATTTGCTGTGTTGCTGTGTTTGATTTTGAATTAATTTTCTGTGCATTAAATCTGATCACTAAATTTAACATGGTATCAGAGTGGGTTTGAGAGGATCGTGATCAGATTATTGCTAATCAGCATACCCTATTTGTTCACTTAGTCAAGATGGTGAATGGTTTGAAGATCGAGGATAGACTCGAGGGTGCAACTAACTTCACATCATGGAGGTTTAGGATCATGCTTACCTTGCGTGAAAATGACTTGGGTGAGTTCGTGGAGTCTAGCGTTCCTAAACCTAAGGAGGAAGAAGAGAAGTCACAATGGGAAAAGAAAGATATTAAAGCAATGAAGATATTGGTTGATTCCGTCAAGGAACATATTGTGCCTATCGTCTCCAAGTTGAAGATAGCGAGAGACATGTTCAAAACATTGGAAGAGATGTACGAAATCAACAATACCAGCCGAGCGCTTGCACTGAAGCAACAACTTCATCATGTGAAGATGGCGAAAGGTGAATCAGTGATTGCATACTTTATGAGGATGCAGATTTGAGAGATCAGCTCTCGACAATAGGGCATATGGTTGATGACAAAGACCTGACTATGCTTGCTCTCAATGGTCTACCTTTGTCTTGGGAATCTTACATTCAGGGAATCAGTGCAAGATCGAAATTGCCTAAGTTTGATCGCCTAAGATCTGATTGCATTCAAGAAGAATCAAGGTTGGTGGCAAGAGGCGTTGGTCAAAGTTGAAAGAATGAAGACATTCATGTTCTCGCCTCCCATGCATCAAAGAAGAAAGGAAAAGATGGAAGAAAAGGATTCTTCAAGAGGAATCGGGACAAGGGAAATGATGATGCACCTCCCTTTAAGAAGAAGAGGGATATGTCCAAGATTCAATGTTTTAGGTGTGACAAGTTTGGGCACTTCGCCAAGTATTGTCCATCTAGACCTAAGCAACAGGTCACCGTTGCGGATGTTGATGATGCCTCTCCTCAAAAGGATTCAAGTGAATATTTGTTCTATTCAGCATTATCAAGTAGTGTACCTTCCGACACCAACACTTGGATAATCGACAGTGGTGTTTCACGACACATCACCGGCTTTAAGGAGCACTTATCAAGTTTGGTGGAAAAGGAGTCTTCTGAACAAGTCATCATTGGAGATGATGCTAGCTACTCCGTGAAAGGAATTGGGACCCCTACACTTCATTTGGACTCTGGCATCTCACTTCAGTTGAGTAATGTTCTTTATGTTCCTGGAATCAAGCGCAATCTTATTTCTATTTCAGCCTTGGAAGATAAAGGATATCAAGTTGCCTTCTCCAAAGGCAAAGTTCTAGTATGGATGGAGAACACTAGCTTCAAGGATGCTCAAGTAATTGGAGTTAGACATGAAAACCTTTACAAGGTCTGCACACGTTCTTTACAAGCTTTGGTTCATGACTCTTCAAGTCTTTGCGATCTTTGGCATCAGAGATTGGCTCACTTACACTTCCGAGCTTTACCTATCATGGAGAAGATGGTGACAGGCCTTCCTAAGTTCAACCAGGAGCACGAAGGTACCTGCAAGGGCTGCGCATTGGGTAAGAATATAAAAGCCCCTTTTCATAGTAGAGAAAATAGATCTAAGTGTATTTTAGACCTTATTCATTCTAATTTATGTGGACCTATGTTTGTTCCTTCTTCGAGTGGTTTCTTGTATTATGTTCTTTTCATTGATGATCACTCTAGGAAGACTTGGATTTATTTTTTGAAATCTAAAGAGTCTGAGGAAGTGTTGGATAGGTTTAAAGAGTTTAAAGCCTTGGTAGAAAATCTTTCTGGTGAAAGAATTAAGGTCCTCAGATTTGACAATGGTGGAGAATACACCTCTGGTAGTTTTCAGAATTTTTGTATTGATGCAGGGATTAAGAGGGAGTTCTGTGTTCCCTATAATCCTCAACAAAATGGTGTTGCAGAAAGAAAGAACATAACGATTGTGGAAGTAGCAAAGGCCATGATCCATGATCAAGATTTGCAAACTTTCCTATGGGCATAAGCTTCCAGGACAGCTGTGTATGTTCAGAACAAAAGTCCTCATAAGATCTTGGAGAATATGATTCCAGAAGAAGCTTTTACAGGGAAGAAGCCTGAAGTCAGTCATTTGAGGATCTTTGGATGTTCTGTCTATATTCATGTTCCCAAGGAAAAGAGAACCAAGTTAGTGTTGATGTGTTTTTCGTGACCGCACCAACGCAAAATAAAGTTGCCAACGGCTACCCTATTCTCTCTTGATCAAAGTATTCCGCATGCTAAGATTGCGAGAAAGTTCATGCGTTCAACTCCAAGGTTCTTTCAGTGCGAATAGGCTCAGTTTGGCTCGATGTGATTTGCTGGTATTTCAAGGGGACTTACGGAATTGTTCGGCTGCGGAGAGAGGAATCCAAATGGTCGAAAGATTTGTCTATGAAGTTCGGGTTTCCTATTCTAACCGGAAAGTACTGAATGAAATGGTGTAGGGTTAAGAAGCTAAATCTATTCTAAGGTGTGGGATATGGCGATCAATCTTCACAAGCTTCAACCAAACTTTGCTTTGCCTCGCATTGGACAGCTTCCACGGAGTCGGTGCAATCTTCTAGGGGAATGACTAAAGATGTTCAAACCACCACTTGACATAAAGATACCATCACAACGACGCATACCATTATTCAAACTGTGATTGAAGTTAAGTGCATGATATTCCAGTTGACCACACAAGGCGCATTCACCATCAGCAAATACACTAGTGGTATGGATAGACGAAGTTGCTTAGATCAAACACCACATTCCACAATTACTATCTTCTACTTGCATGAAAATGAAATTTACGCTACTCTACACTACTTGAAGTAGAAGGGATGAAGAAACCTCGCTAGCTATCCACAACAAAGATGAATTTCACCATCAATGAAAGATCTTTTATTATGAAAGTTTTACACGACAATTTCTTACAAAAGTTTTCAAAGGAAAACTTTCCTTCTCCTCCAACTACACTATCAATCTACTTCTAAGTTGTCCCTTTATTCTATGTCTACTGTCTAACTCTAAGCTAATAATAGTGCAAATGAGGGGGACTCCCCCTTTTATAGTTGGCCAAGTCCAACGGATGGCTCAGATTACAATCGGTTGGACGGCCCAGATTGTGCCACCTCAGCCCTAAATAAGATTTGCCCTAAAAACCGCCACAAAGGAGAGTGGGGTAATAAATGCGCCATAATGTCCACCATCATCCTTCTAGAAGATTCCATTAATAGACGCGTTCACATTATCCTTGATCCCTTCTTGACTTTATTCTTCGACTTCGCTCGAGCTTCCATCCTTTCTTCATCTTGAGTTTTGAAAACATTTCATCTTTGTCACTTGAGCTAACACTTAGCCAATTTCTTGCAACTTTTCTTCCCTTCGAGATTGAAACTCATAACTTTATCTTCCTCCAAAGGTTGTAATATCATCGTGCTTCCTCACTTCAAGTCATCACACTAAGTCATCATCGTTTGGCTTCGACGTTCCTCCTGCAAAACAAGCAAGGAGAAGAGAATTAGAACATTTCATAATATAAATTCAACTTACTTACCAGGATTTTCACACTCCAATTCTCAAGCGGTCATCGCCTCCACTAGCCAGCTTCACGTTCAAATTCCTCATGCCTTAGCCAAATTTTCGCACTTCACTCTGGTATTTTCTCCAACTCAGGCTCGAGGAAAAATGCTTTCATCAGGAACTCGATCACAAATCATCTAGACGATCATTTTCAGGTTCATCTGCCAAGGCGAATTTTTATCTTGAAAACAAATTTTATTCCTTGCCTTAGAAAATTTTCAAATTTTCCCTTAGGAAAATTCATCAACCTGGTGCCCCTTTAAAATCTTCACCCTGAAAGCCTTGACAAGCTATGGAAGACCTCAAAATCTATTCCTCATCGATAATCTCCAATACCCAGAAGAAAATTTTCTCCAGAACGCGTCGAATCCATGGGTATACAACGAACGGGTTCATTTAATTCTTTTAATTTTGAACCTTAGAAAAATAATTTCTCATCAAATTTATTTCGTTTCATCATCGGTGAACATTTATTTTCGCTCCGACTTGGAAATATTTTCATCGATCTCATGAAGATGGAGTATTCTGACCCATCCCTGCCAATTTCATCCATGCCTCAGTGAATTATATTATCACCTCAAACCTAGGCGCATTTGATAGGAGGTATTTTAAATTTCAAAATTTTCCAGCACCTTGAAACATTCCACATACAATTTCTAGGCACACAGAGGAGTCTATTTCAAATTTCCCATACTTAGAAATATTTCCAAGGTCAAAATGTTCAAGGCATTTAACTTCAAACTCCTACGCCTAGATTCCCTACTCACCTTGGGCGCCAACAAGGGGTCAACATCTAGTTTCATGAGGGGGCGCATTTGGACCTATCAACTTTCACTTAGCCAATTTCAACTCTTATTTTCCTCAGGCGCATTTGACCTATCCAACTCTCATTTTACCTGCCTTAGGAAATTTTTAACTCACCTTCAGGCGCATCTGGGGGCTGAAGCTTTCACTTTTTAAGAAGGGCGCATATGGCTATGCCAACTTTCAATTTCCAGACTCCAAGGGTGCATATGATAGGTTGAGGTTTCAGCTTGATCATTTTTAACACTTAAGATTTTAAAACTCACTCCCAGGCATAGGCGCATTTTATGTGGGTAGCATCCATTTTGGTTACTTAGGCGCATTTGACCTAGCTAACTTTCATTTTTTTTTGTTCTGGGCGCAAATCACCTAAGCAACTTCCAATTTCGCTTTTTGCCTTTGCTCGCCCCCTCTTTTATCATGGGCGCATTGAGCACACGGTGCTTTCAGTTTTTAAGAGGGGCGCATTTGGGACCTCTGACTTCCAGTTCTTAACTTAGTCGTTTTTTATCCTTGCTTCCTTGGGCTGGGCGCATATCATCCAACTAGCTTTCATTTTCAACACTGGGCGCAAATGAGAGGGTCAACTTTCAATTTCTAACACTTAGTATTTTCTTCAAAATCCTTTCTTGCCAAGGGCGCATATCAAAGGTGACACTTCCAGTTTCATTCCAAGCGCAAATGGGATGCAGAGCTTTCGATTTGTATCTTGGGCAAGTTTTAAAGTGGGCGCATTTAGACCCATAGACGTCCACTTTGCCAGGTGCATTTCACATGGCGGACCTTAAGTTTCACCACACTTAGCATTTTCAATCTAACTCCAACTTGGGGCGCATTTCAGACCTTGTGCATTGAGTTTATCACTTGGGCGCATATGAGATGTGTGGAGCTTCAGACTTCAAATGCTTCAGAAAATTCTTCTTTTTAAGGCACAGATATCATGGTAAACTTCAATGTTGAGGGCACACTTGATGCATTTCGCCTTAGAAAAAACACTATCCCCCTCCAAGCCTTGGGCGCAAATCATATGCAAAGCTTTCAGCTTGTGATGGGCGCATATCAGTGGGCTAAGTTCCAGATTTCAAACTCCTCAGGCGCATATGATACAGTGTTCTTTCAGTTTCGCATTTAGAGAGTTTTCAACTCATCTCCACAGGCTAGGCGCATGTGATACTGACAACTTTCAGTTTTGCATATGGCACGTCTAACTTCCATTGCACATGGTATGGTGTTTTTTAATTTCCCACGCCTTAGCATTCCTCAAGGTCTTGGGGCGCATTCAGCACATAGTGCTTTCAATTTTAAGAGGGGGCGCATTTCAGAGGGTCTCCTTCCAATTTCACTGCTTTACACACTTTGGCGCATTTGAGTGGATTCACTTTTAGCTTGGGGCGCATTTAGGAGGTTGTGTTTTCAGTTTACGCCTTAGACAAAATTCTAGGTATCTCTCCAAACTAAGGCGCATTTACCTCCTGCTACTTCCATTTTGGGTGCCTTAGAAAGTTTTCAAACTCATCAAGGTTGCTAAGGCGCATTTAGGGGTCTAGACTTTCAATTTCAAGCACTTAGTAAAATTTTCATGACCACCTCCTCTTAAGGGCGCATTTCACCCCTTGAGGTTTCATTTTTGAACACTTAGAAAATTTCTCAAGCTCTCAGGCTTGGGCGCATTTGGAGGGTCAAGCTTCCAATTTCAAGTGCTTCAAGAATTTTGATTTGTCTTTGGCCTTTTAAAGCAAGTTTTGATGCTGGACCTGAAAAAATATCGAACTTGGTGGATTTCTCGTCCTTTGCCAAATTTAGGGTGTTTTGATCATGCTAACCCTAATTTGCTATTTTTAGAAAGTTTGTCAATTTTTTTGCATTTCAAGCTAGTTCCAAGCTCCAAAAAGGCTGGATTTTGCTTTGTTCGGATCTCGAGATGTGGTTGAGCTGTCGGGCCCTGATATCTGCATGCCCCTGCTATTTTTAGCAACCTGCTAAAAATAGAAACTGCTCAGAAAGTCTTCAAATTTCATGTGCCAATTGCCTGATGCCTGATAACTGAATGTTGTTTTTGCTTGACTTTTGTGTTCTGCCCTTGAATTTAGGAAACCCTAATTTCTCTGCCCAAGCCTGCTAAAAATAGCAATTATCTGATTCTTCATCCTCTGCAACTCTGTTTGTCTCGAAATTCGCGCCAAAGACTCTTCATCACATGTTTGACTTGTACTCGCTGAGATCTGGTGTCAACCTGCCATTTATAGCTGCTTCTAAGGTGACTTACTATTTATAGGAAGTGCTCGTTTCTGAGACTTCCCTATCTCCGTTTGACTTGAAATTTGGGCAGCGTGTTCCTCGTTGGTGAACTTGCCCGTTTGTGCCGGCGCCTGCGATCAACTTTCTATTTATAGCCTGCATCTGGAACACTTTACTAAAAATAGCAGGTTCTCCGATTGCCTTCAAATTCTGCCAGCAGATTCTCGGAAGGATGCCGATCAGGATGGATACCTTAGTTTTGAACATTTCGACCTCCGATTCCTCATTTTTAGCGCTGAAGCTCGAAACCCTAATTTTGTGCATGTTGCTCAAATGAGCTCCGTTTGACCTCGTTTCAGTTGCATGATGATCAGCTTGCATTTCTGAGGTGTTGAGTAGCTGCCCAAGTGATACCTGCTAAAAATAGAAAGTGGCCGGAAAAGTGACTGACCGGCTGCCGGATGATCCTGCATGTCATACTGCCCGAAAAATCTTGAAAAACCCAGAAAAACCCAGAAAAATCTCCAACATGCAAGCACTGGCTAAAAATAGTAAGTTTCCGAAAAGTGGTCAGCTCCATTTGCATGTTACACGTCGCGAAGCTCTTGGAAAACCCGAAGGAATATGGCGACATGCGCTGAAAATATCTGCATGCAAACCCCAATATTGGCCTCCGAAGGCCGAATGCTAAAAGTCATCATCCTGCATTGCATGTCATATCACTGTGAAGGTCTCGAAAAACCCAGAAAGAATCTCCAGACATGCATTGAAAAACTCCGCCTCTAAGCCCTGAAAATTGCCTCCGAAGGAAGAACTGCTAAAAATAGCAAGTTGTTCGTTTCAGTTCAAATTTGACCTGTGAATAGCCTGATGTGCTCTGGACGTAGTGTGATTGTCGGAATCTCAAAAATGTTGAAGGATTGCCTGTAATTGCACACTTACTAAAAATAGTAAGTAGCCGAAACTTGATGAAACTTGAGTGGAGACCTGCTGGAAGCATACTAATAACAATGTTAAGCTCAATTTGCAATTTATTCACCTCATTTGACTTTAGGTTGGCTGGAAAAATCAAAACCCTAATTTTTCGGACTTGGCCAATATTTCAAGCTTAAACTCAATGAAGGGCACAATCCCGGAAAGACAGACAGTAGAAAAGAGAGACAACGACAAAACGAACGAAAAGCAAAGCCAAAATTAGGGGGGTCCCCATTTGCAATGGGGCGATGTGTGAAAAACGTCACAACAGTTAGAGCCTTCTAGCAAGAAGGGAATATTTGTGGGCTATAGTGAGACATCAAAAGCCTGCAGAATTTACATTCCAGGTCAGAAGATGATCGAGATCAGTAGGGATGTCACATTCGAGGAAGATGTTGCATTTAGGAGATCCAGGGGGATTCATATGGAGATTGATAATGAAGAGTCTCCTCAGGATATGGAAGTTGACCATACTCCTGATATTTAGAGGGAGACTTTAGAACCAAAAGAAGATATTGATCCTGTTGAACCCTTGGAACCTACTGATGGGCCTATTGACATTGTTATTGGGAGAAAGAGAGCTCTATGGGCCAGGTGTACTATGCATGAGGCTGAAAGTTTTGTAGCTCCTAGAGGCACATTCAGAGAAAGCAAAAGGCCACATAAGTTCTCCAGTTATGTTGCCTTGATGAGTCAAATTATAGAATCTAAGCCTACCTGTGTTGAGGAAGCATCTAGTCTTCAAGTTTGGAAAGATGCTATGACAGAGGAGTATCAGTCAATTCTTAAGAATGATGTTTGGGATAGTGTTCCTAGACCCGAGGGAAAGTCTGTGGTATCTTCTAAATGGCTATTCAAGATTAAGCATGCTGCAGATGGAAGCATAGAGAAATACAAGGCAAGATTTGTGGCTCGTGGGTTTTCTCAGAAAGAGGGAGTTGATTATGATGAAACATTTGCTCCTGTTGCTCGCTAGACTTCTGTCAGAACCATCATTGCTATTGCTGCATCTAGAGGATGGAAGATTCACCAGATGGATGTGAAGACAGCCTTTCTCAATGGAGTAATTGAGGAGGAGGTTTATATAGAGCAACTTGATGGATTTGAGGTTCATGAGGAGTCACATGTTTGCAAGCTGAAGAAGGCCTTGTATGGTCTTAAGCAGGCTCCTCGTGCATGGTACGAAAGGATTGATTGGTACCTGTCAAGTTTGGGCTTCTTAAAGAATGATGCTGATTCAAATCTCTACTTCAAGGTAATCAATGGTGATGCATTAATTTTGGTTTTATATGTTGACGATCTGATCCTTACTGGAGAAGATCACCTGATTCTTGAGTGTAAGTAGGAGTTGACTTCGGAATTTGAGATGAAGGACCTTGGGCTCATGCATTACTTCCTTGGATTAGAAGTCTGGTAGAAACCAGATGAGATGATTCTAAGTCAAGGAAAGTACACCATTGATATACTTAAGAGATTTGGCATGATGGATTGCAAATCCATGTCTACACCTATGGAGACTAATCTACATAAATTGAAGGAGGCTGCAACTAGTTCAGATTTGGTGGATCCTACATTGTACAGATAGCTGATTAGATCCTTGATGTATCTAGTTAACACTAGACTTGATATTTGCTATGCAGTGAGTGCACTTAGCCAGTTTATGTGTGATCCGAGACAGATACATCTTGTTGCAGCTAAACATATCCTGAGATACTTGCGTGGCACAGTTGGATATGGGTTGAGGTATACTTCAGATGCAGACTTGGAGTTACATGGGTTCATTGATTCTGATTGGGCAGGTTGTGTCACAGATCGGAAGAGCACCTCTGGTTGTTGCTTTAGTTTGGGTTCTGCTATGATTTCGTGGTGTAGCAGGAAGCAGTCATTTGTAGCATTGAGTATAGCAGAGGCCGAGTACTGTAATGTCCCCATTTTTAGCACTGCACTTTTCAGTGATTGATGGCCTATCCCCGGGGTGCTGTCGGCTAGTCAAAGGCAGAATTAGGGTTTCCGACTGTTTGGTGGGTTCTCTTGAAGATTCAGGGTTTTGCTTGTTGGAATTTCGTTGTTTGGATTCTGGATTCCTTCTGGGCTTTCAGAGAGCTTCGCAGAGGTATGACATGCAACTGCATCGAGCAACCTTTCCGGACTTACTATTTTTAGTAAGTAATGACGGCTACATCTTGGAGTTTGGGTTTTTGGATTGCGGATTCTTTTTGGGTTTTCAGAAAGCTTCGCAATGGTATTGCATGCACTTTGATCCGAGCAACTTTCCGAATTTACTATTTTTAGTAAATTCTATTTCTGGCAGTGGTCCTGTTGGCTTCAGTTCAGTTGGCTTCCCTTTGCAGTCAGTTCAATTGGTATGGTTGTTTTGGCCTTTTGATGCATTTTCTGGAGAGATAAGTATTTTAATTAAAATAATGTTATATTATAATATTATAACCCCTTGGCTTAGCATTGCAACTTTAAGTTGTTTTAAAAGGGGTACTTCAAGGGTGATTATCTCATCAGGAGATAATTTATATTTTCCTAAGGCCAAATTATTTATTGGTGAAGTGGGACGCCTACTTGAGAGGAAGGTTATTTTAAAAAAGTTAAAAGTCAAATACTACCTTGGAAAATGGACACCATCTTTGGAGGGAGATAAAGCAAATTCAAATTTGAATATTTGGCGCCTTCTTGAAGCTTCTAGAAGTTCCTCTCAAATCTATAAATGCCAACCTTTGCTCTTCATTTGGTATTTTATGACTTCAATATTGTTATGCTGTCGAAATGGTAGCAGGATTGCTTCGAGGAATGAATGCTTCCTAGCTTGGCTCTTCTTGTTGCTTGAAAGATAGCAACTAGTTGAGAGATAGTTTGTAATAGGTTTGTCTTGCATTTTTGTTGAGTATCTTGCATTTTTGGAGTTCTAGTTTTGCTTTTTAGTCTCATTTTGAAGTTGCTGAATATCATAGCTGATTGTAAGAATTGCTCATATCTCATGAAATAAAAATATTATTGTTCTGGGCATTGCATAAATCCCTTTCTCTATGTGGGGCGACCATTCTTGCAAAGTTGTAGATTTTTTAATGCAGATTTGGATTTTTAAAAGCAAAATCCCCTCTTTCTCTTGGCCGTACCATTCTGGTCTGCCTGGCAAATGTTTAGAAAAAAAATACTTCAATTTGTTAGTTGTTTCTTTGTCTAGTCTTCATTGCCATCATTATAGCTTTCGTTTGCATCAAGTCTCATGTCATTCCGGCAAGTATTGAGTAAGTTGTGAGTATTTTGGTGGGTTCTAGGGTTGTTGATTGCTTCATTTCAGTTGCTGGTCTGTTATATCAGTCATAGATAAATGCAGATTTGTGAGGAGTTTGAGTCCAGAGAGGTTTGTCAAGCATTGAGGAAGTCTTACAAATTATTGCAGCATTGAAGAACTTGGATTACTAGGCTTTGGCAAGCATTCTAACATATTGTAAGCTGATTAGTAGTACTATCAGCAATTCTCCTCTCTATCTTTCTCTTACTTTATTGTACTCCCCACTGAATAAGTGGAAGAGGCTGGCTTGCCGCCTATTTACATTCTGAGTTGCATTGTAATTTTTAGTATCTCCGCCTTATGGTAGCTCCATTCCCACCTTGGGTTGGAAAGCACATTCTAGGCGTTGAGTTACTTTTAGCATTATCATTTGCTGTGTAATTTCCTTTCTTAGTATCTCCGCCTTATGGTAGCTCCATTCCCACCTTGGGTTGGAAAGCACATTCTAGGCGTTCAGCTTACTTTCAGCATTGTACTTCTTTCCAGTTGATATTGACGACCCTCTTGCCATATGACAGCATCATTCTCATCTCGAGATTGAGTGCGCATTCTTGGCAAAGAGTTACTTGCAAACTGTTGGTTTGGGTTTGTGCTAACCTTAACGGGTGCTTCTTGGTTGATGTGTTCTTGAAAATTGAAAAAATTTGGTCTGCTTCATTACAAGTACATTGCAGCTTGTATGGCAACTAGAGAAGCAGTATGGCTTCGTAAGCTTCTTGCAAGATTGTTTGGACAGTCAATGGAGCCCACTATCATTCATTGTGATAATCAGAGTTGTGTGAAGCTTTCTGTCATTCCTGTGTTTCATGACAGAACCAAGCATGTTGAGATCAAGTATCACTATATCAGAGATACGGTACTGAGGAAGGCTGTATAGTTGAGGTACATCAGCACTGATGAGCAGACGGCAGATATTCTCACCAAGCCTCTCGCCAGGATAAAGTTTGTGTACTTCCGAGATAAGCTTGGTATGGTGGAGAATCCAGCCTTGACTGAGTAAGAGTCTCAGTATCAGTGAGCCTTGTTTAATTAGTTCTTCTCTAAGAGAGAAGTTCGAGGTGAAATCCCTTGTTTAATGCATTTTCCTCTGAGACGGAGGAATTTGAGGTGCAAGCCCTTGTTAATGCATTTTTCTCTGAGACGGAGGAATTTGAGGTGCAAGCCCTTGATAATGCATTTTCTTCTGAGACGGAGGAATTTGAGGTGAAAGCCCTTGTTTCCACCCTCTGAGCTGAGTCATGGTGGATGTCATGTGTGAGACTCCATGACATATGTTGTACTTGTGTTTCACCTTCTGAGAGAGTCATGGTGAAAGTCACGTTGAGGTGACAACATCACGCAAGTGATGAACACTTGTACACACCATAGTATGGTTGTAGCCATTATGGTTGATATCATATTGAGGCGATATCTAATATCACGTTGAGGTGATATTCTTCTTGTTCACTTATGGTTGTAGCCATAGTGGTAGACATCACGATGAGGTGATTTGGCTTGAGCAGCTGGAAGTATTCTCTCTAGCTGAGAGGGAGTGTTAATGATATTAATCTGTTCAGCGTCGATCTAATACTTCAGCGATCTCCCATAGCGAATAAATTAAATGATAGCTATAAGCTATTTAATTTATAAGATCTCAAAAGGCGTAATGATGAGGTGTCACTTCGATTTGTTAAAGCAAATAATGATTAAATGTAAAGACACGTCATTTGTGTTAAGGGCCAACTTCCTTCATTGGCGCGTTTAATTAAAAGGAGATATATTGGAATATTCCGAGCCAATTTTTTTTCGTTTTCAATTAACAAATTACAACATTTCAATCAAAGTACCCGTTAAGGTTAGGAGGTAAACCAAAACGTACGAAACAACTCTAACCAAGAATGGCGCCGATGATGGCGAGCATGTGGTCAGAGGATCTTCTACTCTAAATGCTGAAAGGGAACTCAACGTCAAGTATGTGCTACCCAATCCAATGCGGAGTGAGGGGCGACCATATGACGGAGTGATTACAATAACAATGCTTGAAAGAGAAATGCTGAAAGCTGAAAACACTCAACACCCAGAATGTGCTTGCTAACCCAGAATGGGAGAGTAGCTACCATAGGGCGGAGATGAATTAAATACAATGACAAATGCTGAAAGTAAGAAGACGATTACAATCTAATAAAGCAAGAATCTAATGGTTGTCAGTACTACTGCCAGCTTACAATTTGAGAGATGAAATCTTGCTAACAGTATAAATCAGCATATAATAGAGTTATACAATATTCGTGAATTTAGTTGCTGAGAAGTAAAGATCAACGGAAATGGCAATAACTAGATCCAACCTTGTTTTCCAGACTTGGGCAACCTTCTCTAAAGTCTCCTCAATGCTTTTGAAGATTCCTCACCACCATCCAATGAAGAACTTAGCAGATTTCTCAAGACTGTATAACAGACCTGCAACTTTCAATGAATAACCAGCAACAATAGATTTCTTGAAATGCTCAAAACTCACTCTTAACTCATCCAATTTGCTTGTTATGAATTGCAACTCACTAATAGACTAGAGGCGCTCAAGTTAAGAACAAATAACAGACTTAAAAGACAGATTACAGAGTATGCACAGTTCCCAATGCAACAGAAAAGTACAGCCCCAGCTGAAAGGCGATTTCTCCTTTAAAAATCATAATCTTCTCACAAAAATCTACAAACTTGCATGCTATGGCGCCTAGCCAAGATGGACAGAAATAAACAATACCCACAACCAATTTTTTTGTCTTTTTGGATTTATGAATAAAACATTAAACTGCTGAAGCTAAAATGTAAAAACCATAAATCTCTAACATGCAAGATCTGAACCTAATTTGACAAATGCAGATTACAATGCACTAATCCCAATAAACTCACAAACTTGACTAAAAATCACCACTAGTTGTTGTCTCACAAACAAGAAGTGATGCCCGAGCTAGGAGGCCTTCATTCCTCGAAGCAAACCCAGAGCCAATCCGGCAGCATAACAGTACTGTAGTCCAAAGATGAGAAATGATGCTCAAAGTCTCCTTTTTATAACTTCCTGTTGACTTCTCGAAACCCTAAAATCCACTTCAATGTCAAACCCTAATCCTTTTTCCAAGATGGCGTCCTTTTTCCTTTCAAGCTTAATATTGATATTTTAATTAAATTCACCTTGATAAATGCGCCCACATTAAACTTGCTTTGACTTTGGAAAATTCAATATAAATTTAATATATCCTTAATGATGGCGCCACCCTTCAAGTCCACCTTTTAAAATAACATTAAGTTATTTGACTAGGCCAAGGTGATATAATAACATTTAAAATATAATGTTATTTTTTAAGTGAAATAAGCTCATCACTCCAAAACTGCATTCTGAAGTCCGAAACTAAATACACCACTTGAGTCAACTGAAGGGAAAAGTCAACTGCCTGAGACCAACCTGTTTATTGCCAAAAATAGAATTTACTAAAAATAGTAAATTCCAGAAATGCTCTGAATGCCGAGATGAACATACCACTACGAAGCTCTCTGAAAACCCAGAAAGAATCCGCCATTGAATCCACCAACTCTGAGCAATGACCTCAAAAAAAGGAAACCCTAATTTTTACCTTCCGTCTAGCCTTCAGATTTCCAGAAAAAGGCCAACGGTCACTGTGAAGATCAGGATTGAGAAGGGGACATTACATATATTTTATATTTGGCCGACTTGTATCAAGTTAAGGGTGGCGTCCCTTCATATTGTATATATAAGAGATCACTCTCTCATTGTAAATCATCAGGTAAGTTCAATATCACATTATTTTAAAGAGAATGTGAATTTCTTATAGAGCAGATTGCGAATTTAGTCAAGGACAGAAATAGTTTAGTGAAGTGCAGATTATCATTGCATCTGTGTTAGGTGCTGAAGTTTGGCCTTGTGTCTGGCCTCATTGTAAAGAGAATTATTGCCTCAATTTATATATATAAGTGAGATCTTTGTTGCTGGGTTTTTCTCCCTCAAGAGGAGGGTTTTCCCAGGGTATCTGCTGTGTTGCTATGTTTGATTTTGAATTAATTTTCTGTGCATTAAATCTGATCACTAAATTTAACACTATGCCTCATCTGAATTATATTGATACTACCATGAGGACTACAAAAAACTCCCATAATTCCATCCCTATGAGTCTCAGAATGATGAATCAAGGCATGGGGTAGCTCGCTGTCTTGAACCAATAAGGAAAGTAAACTATCATAGTTTACATCACAAACCTTCAAAGTGGCTGGAAAACACGCTAGAGCCCTTTCCATCTGAAAACTACCACTTCTTTGACCGGTAGTGTTGATCCAACTCTCCTGAATGAGGGACACTCTCCATGTAAGGTGGCTGGCCTGCCTCCAATTAGCAAGCTCGAGTCTCCAAATCTGATTTTGCCTTAGCCAAGAATCACTCTCAAGAGCCACCAACCTTTCATCTCTCCAATCCAAACTCAAAATTTCTCTCCAATCCATTTGTTCATGAACAAATGGGGCCATCAAGTGGTTGGTGAAGAGAAGGACAACACCCAAAGGTCTGAAAATTTGATCACTAACCCACCAAAAATTCCTCTTTCCACAAGCCATAAACTCCATCAACCCAAGTTGAGAATCCCAAGCATGGGTACCCAACCGAAAGTGATTTTCAACACACTGAAAAGAGAATTCAACACAACCCCAAGTGCTGGTCAAAACCAAGTGCATACTCATAAAATAGGCATTCCCTCTGATGAACCTCTGAAACCAATCCATGAAAGCTTCAACAACACTGGAACACGAAACATAAGATGACTTCAAATCCAACTCCCAAAATAGACTAGCATCACTCAACCCAAGGAATGGATTGAGAAGAGTGCAAACACCATGTTCTGGTTCTTCTTCCATCACAAAAAGAGGATTATCATAAGTTTCCTCAACACCCACTTCAAAAAGAGGATTGTTAAAAACTTGAAAGGCATTCCTTTCATCTTGCTGCTCCAAATCAGCACATGCAACTTCTGATTTTCTTGAGACACTTTCAAGATCAAACTCCTCTTGAAGACTATCAAGCTCTCCAATCACTTGCTTGATTTCTTCAGCTCTTTGTGCACCCTCTTGCTCCTTGAAAAGTTTGAAGTTAGCAAACTGGTCTTCAACCTCCGTTAGAGCCAACCGAGTTTCTTTCAACGTGTCCTTTGTTGATTCGAGCTCCAGAGTGAACTCATCAATCATACTCTCCTTTGCTTGGAAAACACCAATGGTCTTCTTTGCAACTTCAATGGTGTGATCACGATCTTCAATCAAGTGTAAGTACTCCGATTTCAATGTCTCCAAGGAGTCTTTGACATGTTGCAAATTAGGGAGAGTAATTTCATCCTTAATCCCTTTCAGTCTCTCATAAAATTGAACCCTCCAATAGAGATCTTCAACCAAGCTATGTGTGTGATCAAACATGGATAGAGTTTGCACTTCCTTGTCAATGGACACCTTGAATTGTCTTTCCCACTCATAAGAATGCGAAGATGGTGAACTGCTGATAGGCTGCAACTGAAAATCAGAACCTTGCCCCTTGTCTTTGCTGCTCCAACATCCTTGCACTTTACCACCAACATGCGGATGATGCTCAATGCCATGGAAATTATCATTCTCCATGATTTCTTCGACTCTCTTTTTGCAATCAGCGTCTTGAATGGAAAAATCAGACTTGTGTTTGTAACCCTCTTTAACTCTTTCCTCTTCAAGAGCCATATGGTCTTCTAGCTCTTCTCCTTCATCACCGTCTCCTTGGTCAAACATTATGGCAGCATCCAACTTGATCAATGGATCATAATTGTCCGTTGTTCGGAAAGTTTCTATAGCAACATACTCTTCTTTAGTTACTACAACCACTTCAAATAGATCATTATGGAGCTTCATTGAACAATCTTCTTCTTCAAAGACACCTCCTCCAAAAACCACCTCACCACTTCCAATGCAATCTGATTTTTGATCTTCATCTGGATCAAAGGGAAATTCATCCCACAAAGGTTCTTTATCATACCTTGGTGCCAACCAACCTGGATCCCAAATGGTAAAAGGCTAATTGTTTTGATCAAAAGAAAAGTACTCTTCATGCTTCTCTTGGAGTGTTGAGTCTTTGAATCGGTCACCATGTAACTCACTTGAACTGATTTCTTCATAAGTCCCTTTCTCCAAGGGCTTAGTTTGATGACCAAACCCAAGTTCACCCATCTCTTAAACGTCTTAGTGAAGCTGAGAATCTTCAATGTTAGATGTTTTGAAAACATCATCATCCCTATCCTCTTCGGGACCTTCATGGGAAAGTATGTCGCCAATTTCTTCATGTGGAACTTCTTGGGAAGTTGGGTCAGCAACAAGAAGAAAATCCTTTTTCATCAAATCTTCAAAATGAGTATGCATGAACTCATGGGATTCGCCTCCAATATCACTAATATGTCCTTCATCTTCCTTTTCTTCAACGAACTCATCCCAAACAATAGTCCTACCAACATCTTCCGTGAAGTCATTTCTCTCAAGACCTTCATTAGATGAATCCTCATTGGGACTCAAGACCGTTGTTATGTTCTTTTCACCAAGCTGATCTTCATTACTTCCTATTACATGCAAGTCAAGGGAAGTATTATGGGGTTCTACCCTTAACTCTTCACTTGCCAAGGTATCTTCATCAAGCTCATGTTCATTTTGATGTGATATCTCCGACTTTTCCAGCTTCAGTAACGCCACACAATTCAAATGGGAATCAAATGAAACATTGTACCTATAATCATCTGGCATGTTTTGATATTGCTCACGGAGTTTGGCAGCCTCATGTTCACATTGTCTTTTATACTGTTTGGCATATTCAATGAAATCCCTTACGGCATCACTAACCTTTCCTTCCTCAGATACCATAGTTGAATCTGACTTCTCACGGTCCCTGGACCTTAGAAAACGCAACATCTTTGAAACTTTTGAAAGTTGATACTGAACTCAGCTCTGACCTTTGATGTAGAATCTGTTTTCTCTGTCAAGTGAACTTTGTTGGGCACAGGATGGCAGGATCTTGGCTCTGATACCACTGTAATGAACCGAACCAATTCTGACCCAAATTTTTTCAAACTTCGAAGATGATCACAATAGCACCAAAGTACCCGTTAGGGTTAGCTCAAATCAAACAAGCAACTGAAGGAAAGAGCCTCAATGCCAAGAATGTGCTTTCCGACCCAAGCTGGGTAAGAAGCTACCATATGGCGGAGTATCACTAGTAAAGAATGCAATACTGGAAAGTAAGTCAACGCCAAGCATGTGCACTCCTAACTCGAGGTGGGAAAGGCGCTATCATATGGCAGAGATTCTATTAACAAAGATGCTATGCAAGTAAAATAATCTCAACGCCAAGCATGTGCATTCCTAACCCAAAGTGGGAAAGGCGCTATCATATGGCGAAGAAACAGAAAGCAAATACAATGTAGACTGAGCAAGGGCCAGTCGCATCCACAACCGTGGGAATGAAAGTGATTAAACTGAAAGTAAACTAGGCGGAAAAGCCATCCTCTTCCACTAAAGTGGGGATACAAAATGTAAAGTGCAGAAAGTAAAAGAGCTGATTAGTACTACTAATTTAGCGTTACAATATTATGAACAATCTGCAAATACAATGAGATATAGATAACCAATGATCTCCAAAATGTTAGGAAATGAACTCCAAACAAGCACAAGCTATCCAACATATGAAATATAGCAAAAGGGACTAAAATATCAGGTCTGATATAAAATTGCAGCAATCAGAAAATTCATACCAGCAAGCCCTAGAATCACAAAATGCTCATAACTTCGTCAAAACACCTCCGAATGATGTGGAACTGAATGCAAATGAGAGCTAGGAGTTGAGCAACCAAGACCAAGCCAAGAAACTCCTCCAAATAGTAGTGATTTATTTATGCACGCTTTCCAATGCAACCTCAAAGAAGGTACGACCTCCAGAAATGTTCTACTAGCAAGATAAAATCCGAGACACCTCCAAAAAATCTGAAAACTTGCAAGGAGGGGCCCAAGGTAGACTAAAGCATAGGGCCAATACCCAGAACCACCAAAAAATCGTGCATGGACTTATGAGCAGATTTCTATTTCAGCAAAACCCTAACCAGCAAATGCAAAACTGACAAATCTCTAAAATCTTCAACGTTGATGCTCTGTCTGCTAGTCTGGACAAGAAGCAATCTCTGGAAACTCAGCTAAGTGCTATCTTTCAAGCACGAAACCAAGAAAAAGAACTAGGAGGTATGCATTCCTCAAAGCAAGCTCTGAAAGTATTTCAGCAGCATAACAGTATGATAAGCAACAATAGATAATCCAATTGAAGGCCAAGTCTCTTATTTATAACTTTTATGTCTCCAAATTCAAATCTTCTTTTCCCTCCAATTAGGGTGCCTAAATGAAATTCACTTTTCACCTTTTCTCCAAATTTCATTTGCATTTCGTTTCCAATCCATATGTGGAAATATAATTTAATAAAATGCAAATATATAACTTGCAAATATTTCACTAAAAGATTTAAGTGAAATATTTAATTAAACTCAAATGTCTCAAAGCTAGGCATCCCCTTTTTCCTTAACACATATTTCACTTAAATATTAATTCATCAAATAAGGCCTCCAAAATGTTTAATTAATAAATATTATAAAAATCACTTATCTCTCCAAATCGTCCTCCATGCCTTAGACAAATATTTTTCACTTAAAACATTATTTTTTTCATCAAATATCAAACTTGCCAAAATAATCACCTCAAATGTTGGAGAGCACTGCTCAAGCTGACCTGCTAGAAATAGCCATTGCACTGAACTACTAAACTGCTGCTAAAAATAGCACTGCCAGAAATAGTACTTACTAAAAATAGCATACTGCTAAAAATAGTAAGTTGTTCCAAACTCATTTTCTCCACATTTTGAGTAGCTGTCGCAACTTACTAAAAATAGTAAGTCTAAAAAAGTCATCTGATTTAGTTGCATGTCACACCATCGCGAAACTCTCTGAAAACCCAGAAGGAATCCAGAAGCCAAATTGGAAAACTCCAACATGCAAGCCTCCAAAAAGCAGTCGAGAACGCAATTCAATATCCTGTCATGCATGTTACCTCATTGCAAAGCTCTCCAAAAACCCAGAAAGCTTCACCAGACATGCGTTAGAAACTCTCGCATTCAAGACCTCTAAACCTCCTCTAAAAGTGGAAACCCTAATTTTCATTTCAGCTTTAGCCTACGAGTTTCCGGAAATAGGCTAAATCCAAACGAAGAGTGTAGGGCTAAATTGGGGACATTACACTAATGTTTTCCAGCCTTGGATGTATTACATTATTGGTGGCATCATATCTAGGCAAGAGCATTATGACTGGGCATCCTTCATCAGCGATGTTATCCACAAGCAGATCATCGGTTTCCTAGTTGCTCATGAGTTTCACATGTGTTCGTATCTCGTGTACTTGATCGCTTATCAGGGTCAGTTCCGAGGACTAAACACTGTGGGCATTCTCAGTGTTCAGAAAGTCTATCAGTATTATGATCAGCTTGAGTTCACTAAGGCTGAACGTCACTTCAAGCGTGTTCACGAGGCTTTCTTGACTTATACAGTGAGAAATTTGGACCGGGAGTTGCACATTCGTATCTCGGTAGTTGCTAGAGCAGCGATGGATGGTTGGGCGGATTGTTTTATTCAGTTCCCTACATACACCTACATCCGAGTAAATGGATTTATAGGAAATCCAGCTATGCTTCCACATTATCCTTTGGATAAGATAGTCTTTATGGAGTTCCTGAGATAGATGCATGATGTTCATCATCTTTTATGCCGTAGGCACAGACCATCTATCAATTTTCCTTTTCAATTTGGAATGTATTGGTGCAAGACGACAGTTGATGCCAAAGTTGCAGGACAGGAGCTTGAGAAATATCATCTCAAGTATCTTGTTGAGGCACGTGCCTATGATCTTTCAGGTCATTACACAACTCGCCTTGCTGGACGCGCATATCATGAGCCTTCTATGGAGGATTATTGGGAAAATTGCGCAGATGATTTTGAGGTTCGCAGATGTAGCTATGGCTGCTTCTCTCTCTCACAGATTTCTATTTTCTTGTCAGAAGATGTGGGAGGTTTGTTAGATGATGAGGGAGAAGTTCTTCCTCAGTTTTGCAGAGAGCAGGTCGACACACAGCCATTGCCAACAGTTGATTGGTATGCCAAGGAGTATGCAACGGTAAAAGAGAGGTCAAGTAGAGTTATTCAAAATTGTATACTTTACCTCGACAGCAAGAAGACCAGGAGGGTAAGTATGCCTAGAGCAGAGCCGCCAGTACTGGTGAATCCTTCACTTCCTTCCTCGTCAAAACCTATACAGAAGAAGAGGAGTAATCCTCCTAAGAAATGTCAAGCGCCAAACAATTCAAAAGGCAAGGTGCTTGCTATTAATACACACACGGAGCCTGACAGACAGCCTATCACAGAGCCAGTTCAGAGGCCAGTTCAGAGTCCGCCAGTGCCTGAGGTTCGGCCTCAAGTTCCTACACCAGTTCCGGAGCAGTCACCAGCCCCAATCCATATTGAATTGGATTTAGTTTCCCCATCTCACAGTGGTGCCTCTACATATTCGCTCTCGTCACAGCCTCCTATTGCTAGTACAGACCTTTCCAGTAGCATTAGCCGGGATTAGTCTTGGATTGAGTCTCTGCTGGGTAGGAAGAGGAGGCAGCCATCCTATGTCCTTAATCATTCAGATTTTGATCAGGTTTACTAGGATGTGCCAGACAAGAGGATCAAGAACATGGTCCACGTGGAGAGGAATACCAATATGGAGATTGTCGTCGAGACTGCTATACCTCCACAGGGAAAGAGCTTGGACGAGTTGGAATCTCAAGACTTTGAGGTTATCACAGTCAACCTTGGTCGTAGCACATGCCAGACTCAGGTTGATCTCCTACAAGTTACCAGGGATAGAATACTGAAAGACGAAGAGGATAAGGCAGCCCTCAAGGCTGAAATTAGACAGCTTCGTCAGTACATTTCTAGCCTTGTACACAGGCCAGATGCCATTTCCACACTCCCGCCGATGCTTGAGCCTCCAGCAGAACAAGGTCAACTTAATCACTTAGTTGCATATGGCAAGCGTTTGGATGAGTGGGAGGAGTTCGTTGCTAGAGGCCATTCCATGCTCACAGAGTTATATCAGTTGCGGTACAATGCATGAGAGCTCCGTTTACGTCTCTAGGATGAAGAGCGAGACATGGCAGTTAACAGAACCCGGGATGAGATTATGATTGCTCACCTGAGTATGGCATATGAATCAGTCACAGATGCAGAGGATAAAGAGGCTATCTACTCTTGGAAAACACAGTTGGTTTTCAAGGCAAAGATAGAGGAGACTATGGCGTCAGAGTTGGTTGAGAGTAGAGAGCACGTTACTAGTGCACTCCGGTTTGTGAGGACTTTAGTATCTCGCTTACCGTGCCGATATCAGATTGAGGGTGGTGCATATGTTGAGATTACTGATGTTCAGTCAGAGCTCCAAGCACTCGCTCATACTATTTTCAGTGGGGAGACTGATGGCTGTACGATTAATCAGCGTACAGTCATGTCAGCATTGTTCGATGAAGCAACAAGGAGTAGGGGCGAACTTCAGTCCTAGATCACAGATGGTGAGGACATGCTGCGCAGGCATAGCATTCTTCGACAGAGTATCAGAGCTCCAGATAGTGATGCAGTTAACAATCTCGTTGAGGGATTGGTTGCTCGAGATCACGATCAGTAGATTTCAGTTCCCACCTCTCAGAATAGATTTTATACATAGGAGTTAACTTGGCGTTACCCTTTCAAGTTAACTCGTCTCATCACATGCATATCTATTCTGAGATCAACTTTATTTACTTGGAGTTTTATTTTAGGGTTTTCCGTTAACAGATGGTAGTGGTCCAGTTAACATGCTTTCAATAAGGACGTGCATGCTTGCACAATTGTCCATTTTTAGATTAGATGTTTCGGTTAACTGATGGTAGTTTTCCAGTTAACTATATAGTTTGCTTTATTAGGGCTTAGCAATAAATCTTGCATGCATTGCAAGACTGTAGTTGACTGAAGGTGATTTTAGGGTTCCCTACACCTTTTGATGTCTATAAATAAGAGTGTTACATCCCGAATTTTATAGCTAATATTTCATAGGGCAAATTGATTGTAACAAATGAATCAATAAGATGAATAAAACAATGATGTTCTTGTTATCAATAATGATGTTCTGTTTAAATGATGGTTTCATTGATTGTAACTTCTATTGATTTAATTCTTGATTAAATGTTGCATACAATTATGGAATAATGTTATTCTAAATTGTGAGATGTTTTTACCTTGTTATGAGCATATGACTGCCGATGTCATGTCATGGTGTGCAGGTATGAAGACTGTTCCTATGGACAGAGGAGAGACATCATTCGGGAAGGAACTTGGTCGGGTAAACAATAACGATTACCAAATTGAGCATACACACACATACTATAGATTGAGTAAGCCAAGTCTATTTGTTGAGATAAGGGTAAGTCATCCATAGGCTTGTTTATTGACATTATGATTCTGAATTCACTTCTTTGTGCTTTAGGAGATATGATTGTTTAACGTCAGACTTGCTATACCATGACCCAAGTATGAATGATGTGAAAGATATGTGTTAAAGATTTGATTGGGAACGCACATACATCTATACATTGTGAACACGTATCTATATGTACAGACATATCAATACATGTGTACGTTAAGCAGACGGATATGCTCATACACATGTGTCGATATGTATATACACATACATACGTATACATAAGTGTATATATGTACACATTCCGCCTGATGTTTGTGGTGAAAATAATATTTAATATTATTGCCTAGCAAATTTACATATATATTTATGTATAATTGTATATAATAACGATGTGATTATATTTATGGATATATACATAAATACATAATTATCTATGTAAATATATTATATATTTATATTTTTAAAATATATGTACTAATATTAAGGTAATATTTACATATATTTAAATATATATATATATCATGATGAAATGTCGAAAAATATATATATTTATATATTTTAAAATATTACACTTAATTGAAATACATATTTGATAAAATATATAAATGTATAAAATTGAAATGTGAATTATATAAATTTAATTGACATATAAAAATATTCATTGAACACAAAGGTAATAGAAAAATAAAGGATTTAAATAGTGAAATATTTCGATTTTGGCTATAGAGAATAATAATTTCAACATAGAAATCAAGTTCTTGTGCTTGAGATATTTAAAACATGAGAAGTCGAATTTATATTTAATAAACATTTGAAACATTGAAATTAAAAGAGGAAAAATACGTTTTATTCATGAAACTGCCTGTGAAAATCGCGCGCATGAAGAAAAACGCGTCTGAAACGTGCGGGCAGAGAATAGGTCAATAAACAATGGCCAAAACTATTCTTTAGGCATTTGAAATGGCGACGTGGATAGTTGCAGGCTCGACCTATCATTTGAAACGAAATTTTCAAATCATTTATATCAAAATAACCTAAAAATCTGAAGACGCCTTGAGCTGTCAAATCCACCATGTGAGAGTTGATTTATTCTTCTCTTGCTGGCTTAAAAGGGAGTCAAATCACCTCCATTTTGATGATTAACGGTTTAAGAACTTGCCAAGTATCATTTTGACTATTTCTGAGCACTTTGTTGTCAATCCACATGCCTCCATTGGTGGAATCCGTTGCAATTCGGGCCTATATATATACGCCCTACCATTCATTGTAGAGGAACATTGAACAATCTGAGTTTATCATTCTTATTGAGCTTCCATAATCATTCTCTGTTTTAGTTATATTATTTTGTATTGCTGAGTTTGAAAGATACTGTGAATTTTTACCAGCATTTACCAGTTACTGTGGCTATCCCTTTTTGAGCTATGAGTGAGCTTTATTATTGCTGAGAGAAGCTTTTCATATTTTCTGAGAACATATATCACCATTTGCTAAGAGACATCCTCTGTACATTATCTTCACAATTTCTGAGTTCACAATCTTTTGTTGGAGGTCTGAGGTGCTGGAAACACAACCAAGTTCATCCTCTAAAGGGAAAGGCATATACCAGGCATGCAATTTCTTCTTTCATGTTCTAGAGTGTATTTCTTGATATAAATCTAAAAGTGTAATTACTGAATGTGCATAGTTAGGGAATTGCATTGAGTTCAATACTTTAGTTAAGATAAACAAAGAAATGGTTCTATGTTGCACCATGTAAGTAAATTACTTTAAGGAATGGTTATGCATGTTTTCTGGAGTGTATACCTGTTTGCATTAGTGTGTGTTTTGCATTAAGGTATGAAATATGTATGATCTCCATATGAGGAGTATATACGGATTCAATGATTAAAGGATTGTGAAAAAGGGATTATATGAGTAAAGAACTTAAGGGATTAGTTTACTTATCTTACATTTAAGTGAAATAATGGAAAAAGATAAAAGGGAAGGATTTATTTGCATTTTGAATGACTTTTGCATATTGTGTATGATCTCTGTATATGGAGAATACGTAGATGTACTTATTATCTACTAGGATCGAAATGAAGGAAGAATCAAGTAAAGTCTTTTAGCTTAAGTTATTAGGATAACTGAGACAAGCTAAGTACTCCTAGGATAAAGATTTCCTAATTTAGGAGGAATAATACAAGACACTTGTAGACTGATTCATTTCTAGTAGGTTCGTATGATTGTAGGATGTCTGGGGTGACGAATTCATCCATTGAAGGACAAAACCTATGCGTAGAGTAAGGAAGCCTCAAGTCAAATCGGCCCTGAGTAGTGTTTATGATAGATGACCTTCATTCATTCGAAGTACTGAATGAGAATACTTTGGCCAAAGTAGTGAAAGGTACGACATCCACTTAGGAGTGAGATAGTTGAGACTACACTGTCAGTTCATTGTGATCTGAGTACTAGATCGAGATTGTGAAATAGCAAAGTTCTAGTTGAGTAGGACACAACACTATGCTCAGTTGGTAATCGTTAAAGGATACCCTACCAATCTCTTCTTCGAAGGGAGGGCCATCTATCTAACGATAGGTGTGCGGGGGACTGCATTATAAGTCCGTGGTTGGCGGAAAAGCGCTCGAGTGATGTTTCTCCTCCACAGCAAGCGGCCGATGTACCAAGATTTGAAAGGACGGACTCCTGGACCTTCTTACTTCTATTTGTGTAAAAGCTTATGAGCTATGTATGTAACTGTATTACTTTTGATCTCTGATTTGTATTTGTAATGAAAATGAAATTCATGTGGAAACATATTGTAACATGTACGTATTTATCAAATAAGAAAGGAAATTTTTTATTGTATTATCTTTGTTACTTGTTACCTTCACATATATAAAGTGAGAATTGGAAAATTTTAATTTACGCAAGGAGTAGGTCGTAACAAAGAGCTTTGCTCATTTGTACATAACTTTTGCACGAGAGAGAAATATATGCTGTGCCTACCTTGCCCTCAATATTGCTCTTTTTGTATTTGTTCATGCGTTTTCACTATTATGATGAATTGTTATGCCACATAGGGTTTCATGCAATTATAATGGTGAATTCTTTCCTTAGTTAGATCAAATCTGTTTTGTGTTCAATAAACTTGTTCAGATTGAGATGATAGTTGTGCCACCTTGCATTCAAGTAGAGAACCTGTTCTTGGTTATCGTGTGATGTGTCTGACTAATAAACTTATTTAGATTGAGCTAATAGATGTGCCACCTTGCCTTCAAGTTGAGAATCTGTATTCAGTTTATCATAAATTGTTGTTTCCAATAAACTCGTTTAGATTGAGCTAATAGATGTGCCACCTTGCCTTCAAGTTGAGAATCTACACTTGTTTATCGTCAGATAGTCATCCTTGCTCCATTTCTTCACGCTCTATTTTTCTTGAGGAAACTGGATAGATTTTAAGTAATTAAGCCTAGTTGTAGTTAGTGATCTACGAAACTAGAAAATACTCAGCTGCAACGTATAGAAGTTTTCGAGAAAGACTTGTACCTCTACAGCTGAAACAAAAAGACAGGATATAGTTTAGTTTATTTTCCTTTTCAAAGCATTTTTGTCAAGCACAATGAGGGAGCTTCCCCTCCTAATTTGAAGAGCACTCATTGCGTAGTGTGCATAGCTGTCCGTACCAACTCTTACTCCAGAGGTGCTAGTTGTTACGCCAACACCTATTATCATCATAGCTAAATGAAAGATACATACAACTTATTGCAGGAGCATACAGATACATAAGTTTCATCAATGTAGGTCATCCAGTATTATATTATGATATCATGATCAGTTCATAACAGCAGCAATACCAAATAGAGTAACCTTAACATTGATCATTTAAAAAGTTGTGAGGAATCTAGCTACAATATATCCAAGAGTTGATGAGATTTACTAAAATAATATTTATTATTTATTTATTAATGCTCAATATTGTAAAGTATTGTAAATTATTGTGATAAGATCGTCTCTGATCTTATCTGAAGTTTCTTTTTAGAAACTTCCTGTTTTTTGTACATTTTGTAAACTATTTATTGAGCACATTGCTCTCGTAAATATCATCGAATTTTTTACCAATTACTTGCGTAATATGGTATCAGAGCCAAATTGCTCAAAATTAAATTTTTAATTCATAAAAATCTTTTTAAAGGTTTCTTCAGTTATTGAATTAAAAATGTGATAAAATCTTCTTGAAATATTTTTGAAATTTTTTGTAAGAATTTCGATCTTTTTTTTCGGAATTTCTCCTGTGGCTTTAGAAAAATTTGAGGGTTTTGAGTTTGAAAATTCGTGGGTAAATTTTTTTCGAACATGTCTGCAATTTTGAGGGCTTTCCAGGTGGGACTTTGTGACCTTCCCTAAGCACGTTTTCAGTGTTTTTGCTCGCGTTTTTAGGGCGTCGCGTGTTTCAGGCATCAAATTTTTTCTACGGAGCGCGACTTCATGTTTTCTAGAGGTCGCGATTTCCTTTTTCTGCTAGTGACGTGTCATTCTTTCTATTCCTTTCCGCCTTCATTTTTTGTTCTGGCTCGTGTTTCTAAAAGTAATGCCTTTTCTGGCCTCGTGTAGTTTGTTCGTGCCATTTTTAGGCTGCGTTGTCTGCACTTCCCGAAACACTTTTTATTTTGGCCCTCTTTCTGTGCTATTCAAAGCTCTTTTGCTGCGTTTTTAAGAGTTTTTGGTCGCGTTTTTGAAGACAAATACTAGTGCAACTTCTTACCCACGTTTTTCAGATGAATTCCTGCATTTTTCTGGTCATCCATGGCGGCCAGGGTTTTTAGAATTTTTGTCTAGGGTTTTGACCCTTCAAATCAAGGTGAATTTTTTTTCTGATCGCAGATTCTTGGTGGGTTTTTCAAGATCTCAACTGGGTTGGTTTCTGAATTTTCTGGGTGCATCGTTTTCCATGCCTCAATTTTTGAGCCAACAAATTTACATTAATTTCTGTGCCTGATTCTGCCCCTTTGTTTTGAAATCCATGCCTTAGGTTTTGTGCATCAGCCTCTTCTCAGTACCTTGTTTTTCGTGCCTCGAAAAGCGTGAAGATGGCCAGTTTAAATAATCTGATGTTGGAGGGAAGTCAAAGATTCAATGGCAAAAATTACAACACCTGGAAGCAGCGGATGATGACAATCTTTGAATAATGCTACCTCGATCAGACGATCCTCCGCAAAGTTACTCGTCCCACATTGACGGGTAAGGATCAGGAGAAGTTCGATGAGCAGAATCGTGAGGCGATAATGCTTATCAAGCTTTCAGTCACGAATGATCAGCTCCCCCAGATTTCGCTTGGAAAATCAACAACGAAGATTTAGGATCATTTGAAGGGCTTGCATGAAACTTCCGACAAACACCATGCGTTTTTCTTGAAGAATATGTTGTTTTCCATCATGATGGATGAGAAGACAACTTTGCAAGCGCACTTGAATAAAATCCAGGAGATCAGAGATCAATTGGAGGCGATCGGTCGGAAAATGGAGGAGGACATGTTTGTGATCACCCTGAAGAGTCTACAGAAGTCCTATGAACACTTCATAGAGACTCTCAACATTACGTCTGCTAATGTTGATCTCAAGTTTCCAGATCTGTGCTCTATCCTCTTGCAGCAGGATCGCTGGAGACAGTAGTTTGGTAGTAGAGCATCATCATCCTCCACGGAGCAGGCCTTTGTAGCTAAAACCCAATTGAAGCAAAAAGGGAAAGGTCAGCCTTCACAGTAGAAAGGCTCAAGTCAGACCTCCACTAGCCCGAAGAAGAAAAATGTTCAATGCAACTATTGTCATAAATTTGGCCACATCAAGAAGGATTGTCGTGCACGTTTGGCTTTTGAACAAAAGAAGCAGGGAAGGTCTTAGCAGAAAGCGAATGTTGTCAAGCATTTCGAGTAGAAGGAATCTGCCTTTTATGCACTCATGGCAAAAAGGCCTGCAAACCATGTCAAATCCTCTGCTTGGTACATTGATTCTGGTGCCTTTCGTCATTTCTCACACAGGCATGACTGGTTCACAGACTTTTCCCCTTGCACTGACTTGGTAATTTTTGGAGGCGAGGAATACACAGTTGTCGGCACAAGCACTATTCAAGTTCAGTTTGGCGGGAGGGATCTCATATTCCTCAATGTGTATTATTAACATGATATGGAGCTTAACCTTCTCTTAGTCAGTCAGATAATCCAACATTCTCCCCCGATGGATGTGGTGTTCAGCTCGCACAAATGTTCGACTATGTTCCACCAAGTTTCCGGGATGGGGGGACAGGGGGACGGCGGGACGTGTTTCGGGGACGACAATTTTTTGAGGGGATTTTAGGGGACGGGGGGATGGCTGTATATTGTATATTGTATATATATATATATATAGAGAGAGAGAGAGATTTTAAAAATATAGGGAAATTTCAGATATTCATATGAGTAATGATAATCATAACAATGAACATTCATAAAGTTGCAAATGTAATCACCAATCATATTGACATATGCATCATAGAATTGAATTATCGAATAAATTAATACTACAGCTACCTAATTGCATCCATGGACCATAATTCATGTTACATAGTCAATGTGCATATGATATAAAATAATAAAATGCCCAAAAGGCTACAAGTTTGTACTAAAAATTTCAAAATGACAAAGTCACAAGTGTCCAAAGGAAAAACATAGAAATAGAAAGTATAATGATTGCCACTACTCGGCATCTGTCAACATTGCATCAAAATCAGACTCATAGTTTGAGTCACTGTCACTATGAGGGGCTGACTCATAGTCTTGGCTGCAATTTTATTTTGGCAAGTTAAAATGAGGTCAAATGAAGGTAAGAAGATATTTTAAGTGGCCATATTAGGGTTGGGAGGGCGTGGGGCCCACAAAGGAAAGAATTAAAAAAAAGAAAATTAAAAAAAACCTTTTGTTTTTGTGTTTAAAATGCTGCTGGGCGACAGGGGACGGCTAGCCATCCAGGGGACGGATAGGGGATGCCTAGGAGTCCCCTATCTGTCCCCTGGACGGCTGGTCGTCCCCTTTCCGTTTCAGGACGTTTCGTCCAATCGGGGACGTCCTCGAAAATCGGAAACCTTTTGGGGACACCTGTCAGCCGTCCCCTAGGTGTCCCCTGTCCCCGAAATGTTTCCGGGACGGGTACGGGGGGAAAAAACCCACGGGACGTGTCCTCGTGTAACACTGATGTTCGATTGTAGATCGCGAGACTAGCACAGCGGTGGTCGTTGGGATAGAGGATCATGGCCTCTATAGGCTTGTGGACACTGGTGATTCTCCGGAGTTAGCCTTGGCAGCCAAAAATTCAGCTGTCACCAGTCTTTGGCACCAGTGGTATAGGCACTTGAATGTGCACTATCTCTCTCAACTTGCTCGAGAGGGACTTGTAGCTGGCTTACCTGACATTTAGACTTAGCATTAGGGCATTTGTGGTGCTTGTCAGGCCGGAAAATAGCATCGGACACCGTTCAAGGATGGTGACTCTTGGCAAGCTTCTAAGGTACTTCAATTAGTTCATGCTGATATTTGTGGGCCTATGTCTACTTCTTCTGTAACTGGTTGCAAGTACTTTCTACTCTTTGTTGATGATTATAGTAGGAAGATGTGGGTGTACTTTCTTAAGCAAAAATCAAAAGTTTTTAATGTATTTCAGAAGTTTAAGGCCTTGGTCAAAAAAGAGTCCAGTTCTTGTATCATAACTCTTAGGTCAGATAATGGGGGGGGGGGGAATTTTGTTCTAGTGCATTCTCCAACTTTTGTGATACCCATGGGATAAAACATTAGTTGACCACACCCTACACTCCTCAGCAAAACGGTGTTGTAGAGCGGCGCAATCGTACGATTGTTGAGATGGCTCGCTCCATGTTGCAACACAGGAGTGTTCCTACCAAGTTTTGGGCAGAAGCAGTAAATACTGCAGTCTATCTCCTTAATCTGTCATCCACTCATGCCGTTAAGGGGAAGACTCCTGAGGAAGTCTAGACTGGTTGCAAACCCAAGATCAATCATTTGAAGGTTTTCGGCTCTCTTGCATATGTTTGGATTCCAGAGGCCAAGCGCTCTAAGCTGGATTCCAAGAGCCAAAAACTCATGTTCATAGGGTACAGTGACAACCACAAGGCATACCGACTGATTGATATAGACACTGATTGTCTTATCTTCAGTCGGGATGTTGTCTTTGATGAGGAACAAGGACCATTCCAACTCTCCTCATCTGTTCAGCATTCAGAGGATCAGCCCTTGCCGGCTCCTAATGTGGGCGTCCGACTTCTGTAAGGTTCACCAGATGGGAGGGATGACGAAGACTTAGTCTTTGATGATGCTCAACCTGAGTTTCCTCCAAATGATAGTGAAAATCCCCCTGCTGAATCTGTTGTAGAACAACAACCAGATCCAGCTCCTCCTGTTACATCTGATGTTGGCACTTCTACTCTTTGGTCAAAATGGTGGGCCAAGACTTTTAGTGATCTTCGTGCTGATGAGCTCATTGAGGGTAGATCATCTAGAAACAAAAGCAAACAACAGTCTACAGTGAATTTTGCTCTCATGGCCTGCTCTCATGGCCAACATCCACAGTGTTTATGAGCCTCAGACATATTCAGGGGCAAAAGGGATACCTGAGTGGGAAAAGGTGATGGAATCTGAATACTAGAGTCTTCAGAAGAATCACACTTGGGTCCTTTCTGATATTCCTCTAGGGAAGAAGCCCATTAGCTGCAAATGGGTGTACAAGGTGAAGTACAAAGCTGATGGAACCTTTGACAAGTACAAAGCTCTTCTGGTTGCATGGGGGTTCTCACAGAAAGAAGGCGTTGACTATGAGGAGACCTTTGCTCCTACAACCAAAATGAGTACCATACGGCTCATCCTTGCCTTAGCAGCTCAATTTGGTTGGAAGGTCCATCAGATGGATGTGAAGAGTGCTTTCCTTAATGGTGAGTTGAAGGAAGAAGTGTAAATGACGCAGCCTCGAGGTTTCAAGGTTGTTGGCCAAGAACAAAAGGTTTGCAGATTGGTCAAAGCACTTTATGGCCTAAAACAAGCTCCTCGGGCTTGGTACATAAAGATTGATAAGTACCTCATCGATCATGGCTTTCAGAGGAGTCCATTTGACTTGAACCTGTATGTCAAGAATATTGGTAATGAGATCCTGATTGTTGTTGTCTATGTGGATGACTTGATCATTACTGGCAGTTCGACACATTTGATCACTGAGATCAAACAAGATTTGTGCAAAACTTTTGACATGACAGACTTGGGCCTCTTGCATTATTGTTTAGGTGTTGAGGTTTGGCAGACCAAGAGCAGTATTTTCATCTCCCAATCCAAGAATGCTCGAAGTCTTCTGGATAAGTTCCAAATGCAGGATTGCAAACCTGCCTCCACACCCATGGAAAAAGGGCTTAAGTTGTTAGCTAAGTTCAATTCACCTGTGGTAGATGAAACATTATTCAGGCAACTAGTGGGCAGCCTCATCTATTTCACTGCTACTAGACTTGACCTCAGTTTTGCAATGAGCTACATATCACGCTTCATGACATCCCCCAAGGCTGATCATTGGGTAGCAGCGAAGTGTGTGCTACGTTATGTGAAGGGAACTACTGATTTTGGACTCTTGTACACTCAGAGTCACGATCCTAAACTCAGTGGGTTCACAAATTCAGATTGGGCAGGATCAGTTGATGACAGGAAATCAACGTTTGGATATGTGTTCAGTTTGGGATCCGGTGCAGTTAGATGGACTGGTAAGAAGCAATAGGTAGTGGCTCTCTCCTCGACAGAAGCAGAGTATCGGGGAGCAGTAAAAGCAACATGTGAGGTAGTTTGGCTTCGTCGGATGTTTGCGGATATGCAAATATCTCAAGCAGGTCCGACTCCCTTGTTTTGTGATAATTAGGGAGCTCTCAAACTTGCCAAGAATCCAGTCTTCCATGAATGAACCAAGCATGTGGAAACTCATTGTCATTTCATTCGGAAGCTGGTTGAAGACGGATTAGTTTAGTTGCTGTATGTTCTGACAGAGGAGCAAACAACAGACATTCTCACCAAGTCGCTCAGTCCAGAGAAGTTTGTCAAATTCAGGGGGCATCTTGGTGTAGTTGATAGATTCAGCATTAAGGGAGGGTATTAAAATAATATTTATTATTTATTTATTAATGCTCAATATTGTAAAGTATTGTAAATTATTGTGATAAGATTGTCTATAATCTTATTTGAAGTTTCTTTTTAGAAACTTCCCGTTTTTTGTACATTTTGTAAACTATTTATTGAGCACATTGCGTAATAAGATTAGCATTGCATTTTATCAATAAAACATATAAAACAGTGAACATGTACCATATGCTTAAGCATTGACAATGTAGATAAGTAGTATGAGATGGATGATGACTTGAGTTGCACAATTCCCTTGGTAAGGCTGTTTGGATCTAATTTTAGGTTCAATGGTGAAGTACAACCCCAACTAGATGAATAAGAATCTCTATCCACCCCTACCAAGTGGACTTTGATCGCATGTAAGTGAGGGAAATCATAATGCTGATGAAGTAGGGTACACGAGGGAGTGACTCTACTTAGTTACTTAAGCTCACTGGGTTACCACCATCCATAATTATATATACAAATATTGATTTGACTCATTCATACACTGTGACCAGTTGAAAATAGGAAGGGTATGCAACCCCTAATGCATACCTTTGCCTATTACGTGGTTCACTAACACTTACCCTCCCTTAAGTACATCCTGGTTGGAAAGAGAAATGACTGTGCATCTCATACTACACCTTTGCTCCTTGCTGTCTATAGTTCATTATTAGCTACGATGACAAGGCAAGCATCCCATACTACTTGTAGTCATTACTGGCTAGGGTGTAAGTGTAACAACAAACAACACATGCAACTATTAATAATGTTCCACAACCAGCTAAACCTTTTGAGTTAGTGGATCTAGCATCTATCACATGCATGCTATTGGCGAAAGCCATCCCAACCTGATATGGGGTAGTGCTTGGCATCTTTCACTTGCATGCTATTGTTGAAGCCGACAAAGCATTATCATATCGTGGGTAGCTCTTGGTATCCATCACTTGCATGCTTTTGATGATAGTTAGCTAATTCCTAGGATACAACAATTAGCTCCTAGCATTTGTCATCTGCATGCTATTGGTGATAAACGGATAGACCGCATGTGTATCAGATTTGGTTACAACACGCGGGGGTCATCTAATGCCCAAATAACATAATCAGGTGCTCTTATTGTATTGCATTCTTGGAACAAGTGGTTGTTTCACTGGCTTGACAATTGGAACATTTAAAACCCTACATAGATTGTCAATTAAGTCATACTAGGGACCACACCCTTAATCCTATTATTGGAAAGATAATTTGTCGACCATTACCCAATATATGGTTATAAATCAACTGCAATTATGGAAAAGTTTTCAGATTATGGATTTCGTTTGGCTCCCAAGTACATAAGGGTAACAAGGTTTTTATTCAGCCTTCTACTAGTTTAGTTTTTGAATTAAGATGTAGGCATTTTTCCAAACACTTGTCTTGCATTTAATATGTGGCATCATTTTAACAAATACAATGCACTTTGTACAGAATCATTTTGCTTGTAGGCATTATACTAGCGAAGATCAGAAATTGCAAAGTAGACATCTTGTCAAATGGATATCGTACATTCTTCTAAAACTTCCATGCTATGCTCAACTCCTTGAATTCTATACTAAATTTTCAGCACAGCTTAACAAGGTCAATAGGCTTAGTGATTTATGTTTCAGGCATTACTTATCACATCTCCTTACAAGGTTCAAAATACCACAATCTATTATCAAGTAAAAATCAGCATGGAATCAAACAAGGAAGAAATTTTTCCATCTTCAACAGTATTTTAGGAATTAATAAAATACTATGGCTAGCTATCATCTCATGCCATACCATGGCAGCAGGTGGTGGGCAAATTTGGGCTTGTGTCAGGGCCCCGCCAAGGAATAGGATTGCAACATTATTAAAACTGGGTGAAGGAAATAAGGCAGTGATACCTATTAATTAATCAAGATCAGAGATACTTTATGGGCAGCGATTCCTAACTAAGGACATGTGACTTGCAATAAACAGCTATCATTAATAATTGTAAGAATTTAAAACAGCGATCAAGGAAGGGGTGCATTCTTTGGAAGGGATGAAATTGTAATAAAGGGTGTGACTATTCCCCCACCATGAAGAGTATATAAGGAGGAGGAATCATTTGGTGAACGTCATCAAGCAAGCAGATTGGAAAATAAAGAGAATTAGAAATCAGAATAATAGATCTATTGGAATAAATATTATTAGCAAGAATATTATTGGGAAGTAAGTAAAATATATATATATATGTGTGTGTGTGTGTGTGTGTGTGTGACATGCAATAATGGTACTTGCAGAAATTTAATGATCTTTCTGAATAATCTGATGAACAATTGATAGCAAACGAGCAAATTTATTATGAGAGAAGGCATGAATAAATACAAAGAGAGGTTGGTTATTAACCAACCTGATCGGGCGTACCCGATCAACTACATTATAACTATGTAAGTAGTTATATATTATTATAATAATGATGTAATAAAAAACTATTCTAACACCCCCTCTTATTACATCATATGCCCAAGAGACCAAAGCATGAAAGTTCGGAAAGCCTCAAACTTAATAGCTGCAAGTGATTTGGTAAAAATGTCTGCACGCTGCTCTTGAGTCGGGCAAAACTGGAGCTGCATATTCTGTTGCTGAATATGCTCATGGATATAATGGCACTGAACCTCAATATGCTTGGTACGCTCATGAAAGATTGGATTGCTAACAAGCTTCAACACACTCTGATTGTCGCAAAACAAAGTGGTAGGCCTTGTATCAGGAACACCCATACCTGTCAAAATGCGATGTAACCATATCGCCTCACAAACAACACCCCCCCCCCGCCCCGCACCCCCTGGCGTGATATTATGCCTCTATGGAAGAGCGAGCAACAGTGGTTTGCTTTTTGCTCCCCCAAGAAATCGGACTAGATCCCAAAAAGAAAATGAACCCTGAAGTAGACTTCCTATCATCCACTGAACCTGCATAGTTTGCATCCGTGTATCCATACAATGAAAAATCTGCATTCTGCTTATATTCCAGGCCATATGCCATTGTACCACGGATGTACTTCAAAACCCTCTTTGCTGTCTTCCAATGAACAACCTTAGGTTTCTGCATAAACCTAGAAAGATAATTGACAACAAAATTCATATCCGGCCTGGTATAGGTCAGGTAGATGAAACTCACTCCCAATCAACTGTCGATAAAGAGTTGCATTCACCTGAATAGATGGATCGTGGTGGAAAAGTTGCAAACTTGTCTCCATAGGGGTCGACATAGGTTTGCAATCTTCCATGTTGAACCTCTCGAGCAATGTCTTGGCATATTTTATCTGAGAAACATATATTTGATTCTTCTTTTGCCACACTTCAAGTCCAAGACAATAATGCAGGAGCTCGAGCTCTGTCATGTCAAACGATCGTTTGAGATCATTCTTCGTTGCATCAATCATCTGTTGAGAATTTCCTATGATGATCAAATCGTCAACATAAATAACCAGAATGACAATCTCCCCCCCTTGCTCTTTGAGGTAGAGATTGGGATCATATGGATTCCTAATGAATCCATGGTGAAGGAGATGCTCATTGATCTTGATATACTAGGCTCGAGGGGCCTGTTTAAGACCGTAGAGGGATTTGATAAGTCTACATAATTTGTGCTACCGCCCAAGTGCAGTGTATCCCTTTGGTTGAGTCATATAGACTTCCTCCATGAGATCTCCATTAAGGAAGGCGCTCTTGTCATCCATCTAGTGAACTTTCCACCCAAACTACGTTGCCATAGCCAATACCATATGAATAGTCTTGATCTTTGTTATAGGGGAAAAAGTCTCATCATAATCAATGCCTTCCTTTTGTGCATAGCCCTTAGCCATAAGTCGGGCCTTATACTTGTCAATCCTATTGTCTGCCTTGTATTTGATTCGAAAAACCCATTTGCAGCCAATAGCCTTCTTGCCTGGTTGAAGATCAACAAGTTCCCATGTATTATTCCTTAGAAGTGCCTGATATTCAACATCCATAGCATCTTTCCAAGGTGGTGACTCAAGAGCTTTCTGTATTGTTTCAGGTTTGTAATTCTGCATAACTGTACACATAAGGGCCATACTCATTTCTTCACAAGACTTGCTACGAGTCTTAGGCAAATGAAAAGATGTGTCAACAACTGCATCATCTTTATCATCCTTTATGGTGGCATGATACCACTTGTTGTGACCTTTTCACACATCGCGCCCATTCAAAATGGGGACCCCCTAAATTTTTTCTCCATTCGGGTCTTGTTGTGACCTTTTCACACATCGCCCCATTCAAGATGGGGACCCCCTAATTTTTGCTCCATTCTGGTCTTTTGGCTTGGGTTTTTCTCTCTCTCTCTCTCGCTCTGTCTCTTTTCTGATGTCCGCCTTTCGAGGGTTGCGCCCGTCAGTGAATTTAAGCGAAGATTGACCAAGTCGAGAATTAGGGTTTTATTTTTCCTGGTCAGTCCGAGGGCAAATAAAGTGAATAAATTGAAAATTGAACTTAACATTGTTGTCAGTGTGCTTCCACCTCTTAACATTGTTGTCAGTGTGCTTCCAGCCTCTCAGCAAAATTTCATCAAGTTCTGGGTACTTACTATTTTAGTAAGTGTGAAATCCTATCCGTTATTTTGAGATTAAAAATCACACAACATTTCATCAAATTTTCATTATGCAAAATTGGTAAACAGACAACTTACTATTTTTAGCGATCCGACTTGGGATGAATTTGAGGTTCGTGAGTTTTTCTTTGCATGTCTGGATATTCCTTTTGGGTTTTTCAAGACCTTCGCAACGGTATAACATGCAAAACGAGACGACAACTTTCAGAGTTCAGTCTTCCGAGGCTATTTTTAGGGTTTGCATGTCAGGATTTCTTTTGCATGTCAGATGATTCCTGATGGGTTTTTCGAAAGCTTCGCAATGGTGTGACATGCAAACAAAGATAACCACTCAGTAAGGAACTTGCTATTTTTAGCAGGTATGTCCCGGTAGCCGCTCCCCAGCAGTTCAGAATCACGAGCTGATCGCAATGCCACAAAAACGAGAGCAAACAGAGATCTTTTGATACGCATGCAGAATGAATTAGGGTTTCCAACTTCGGAGCCTGAAAAGAAGGGTAAAAAGTCAGAATTTTCGAAAACCGGTGTAAACCACTGTGATCAACATTCTTCAGGCTATCTGCTGGTGAAATTTCAGGTCAAACAGAGCACTTACTATTTATAGTAAGTCAATTTGGAAACGGGCTAAAAATAGTAAATTGAGCGCATGCGTCAGTGTCGACAGTAAGGTCACGTGGTGAGGAGCGCCTCATTCAATTCAAGTCGATCGAAGCAATGGAGCTATCAGAAACAAGAGGTTACTATTTTTAGTAAACTACCTCCGGAAATGGGCTAAAAATGGCAGTGTCAACAAGTTGATGAAGTTATAAGGATGCAGTGTGCGAAATTTCAAGTCGTTCCGAGCTTCAGAAGTGCAAAATTGAGAAGGCTTACTATAAATAGCAGGGCATGTAAGCTGGCGAAAAATGATGAAAAAAGTTCTAAGTCTGGAGCTTCACCCAGTGGACATGGAAAAATGCGCCCAGGTGAGTAAGGAGGTAGGAAAATTTTTAAGTTTGAAGCTCGTTCTCCATACAGGCCAAAATGCACCCAAGCTAGAGGAGGTCAAAGGAAGTCAACATCATTTATCCTTCTGCCTAGCTCAAATGCGCCCAGTTGATGAGGAAGCTCAGGAAAAATTCTAAGTATGAAGTTTATCCTTCTCAGGGGGTAAAATGCGCCCAAGGAGAAGAAAGTCAAAGCAAAGTCAAAGATTTCCATCTTGTTGGCATAGCAAAATGCGCCCACCTTGAAGAGGAAAAAGGTTTAAAAATTTTCTAAGTGTAAAAATCCGCCACCCCCCTCAAAATGCGCCCATCCTCCTCAGGGGGTGAAATGCGCCCAAGTTGCAAGGAAGTCAAAGCGAGGTCAAAGTTTCTTATCCTCCTCTAGGGCCAAAATGCGCCCAAATGCATGCATGTCAGGACAAAATAAGGGAGGCGAAAGGTCACATAGGGACGTGGTAACATGCTTTATCCTCCTCCACATCAAAAATGCGCCCAAGGATGAATGAAAGTCAACAAGTCAACATTTTTATCCTCCACCTACATGAAAATGCGCCAAAGTTAGAAGCAAGTCAATAAGTCAAAGAAACTCGTCCTCCTCACCCTCCTAAATGCACCCAAACAGAGTCAAGTGAAGACAAAAATGTGAAGTTGAAGAGTCATCCAATAGACATGCCTAAATGCGCCCAAGTTGAGGTGTAAAAAGTGACTAAAGGAGGTAAGTAAGGTAAAAAAATATTGCCAAGGCGTGGTAAAGGTGGTGAATGCTAGGCGCGCTCAAGGTGGTGAAGATGAATATTGGGCGTTATTTTTAAGTTTCCTCCTCAAGAGTGTTAGGCGCCAAGGGTGGTGGGAGTCATAAGGTGTTAGAAAAGTTCTAAGGCGTATAAAGTGTGAAAATAAAATGCTGGGTGCCTAAAAGTGTTGGAGAATTTCCTAAGGCGTGATGAAGTGATAGTCCAAGGTGGTGGAAATAAAATGTCAAGTGTTATGCGCCAAAAGTTTGAGGAGAAATATGAAGTGAAGTAACTTGCTAAGTGATAAGAAATTTCAAAGGCAAGGATGAATATAAAATGCGCCTAAGATATTGAGTGATAGAAAAATAAAAAAATAAAACATTGCCTAGTCGATAGAATTTTAAATAAAATTGCCTTGCAAGTACAAAATGGTGAGTGGCAAATCAAGTGTGCCAGGCGTGAATAAAAATTTTCTAAGTCAAGTTGATAAAATTTCCTCCACTAGCAGGTGAACTAAAATTTTCTAAGGAAAATTCTCAGGGTGCAGGATGATTTAAATTTTTCTAAGGCAAAATATTTTCTTCTTAGAAAATACGCCTGGAGCTCAAGGTGGTGAAATTTTCCGAAGCTCGAGCAAATTTTTCTCAGCAGTGAAGTTAGAATGATAATGCAGGATGAATTCAAGTTCTTCAAATTGGAGCAACACAGATGATCACCGGCGAAGAATGGATTTAAATTCGACAAGATAATATTTTCTAAGGTTCAAAATTCAAAAAATTAAATGAACCCGTTCGTTGGGTACCCATGGATTCGAGGCATTCTGAAGAAAATTCTCTTCTGGGTATTGAACGTTCGCAATGATAGATGGATTTCCAAGTCTTCCGCACTTCGCCGACACTTTTTCAGTGAAGAATTTAATCAGTGCTCAAATTGTGAATTTTCCTAAGGGAAATTTTAAAATCCTTCAAGGCAAAAATGAATAAAATGTGTTTTCAAAATGAATTTCTTCGAATGATGAATTCAAGATGAGTTGCTTAGATAATTTTGATGGAATTCTTCGAAGATGTATTTTCCAGAGGTAATGAAGAGTTAAAATTCAAATTTCAAGTGACTGAGCTCCGGCTGGTGAGTTAAAAGGATGGATTTAAAATTAAATTTTTCGAAAACAAATTCAAAGATGCCAGTCAAAGTCAAATTTCTAGAAGAATAAGATTCCTGATGTCCAGAGACAAGTGTCAAAAAAACCAGAGAGGGAGAATTCGAATTCTTGAAGTGGAGTAGTGGAAGTTTAATGCACTGGCTAAAATTGGCTCCTTCTAGAATTCGATTTTAAGCTATAAAATGAAGAAGTTTCTCACTTGTTTTCACAGTTGAATTTGCTCTGAGAGTGAAGCATTGCAGTGAGTTGTTGAAGACCGAAGATTAAGTGAGTTCGAATTTTGGCTAAGTCTAGAGTTTGCCGAGGCTGCTGAAGGAGGACGCCTTGAGGTGAAGTTGCTGAGAGTTTTCAAAGTGCAAATTGATTGATTGCTGATTGCTGCTTACTGATATAAAGTGTGAAGTTATAGAAGTTCGAGTTGCTGATTGACATTGATTAAGAGTGCTGAAGGCCGAGGCTTACTTAGAAAATTTTCTAAGTGTTGAAGTTCGATTCTATTAGTGGAGAAGCCGAGATGGCTGAGGCAAGGACGACTGGCAAGGACAATGGTGCCTCCAGACAAGCTGTGATCAAGAAGCTGAGTAAGACGTTCATGCCAGAGTCAAAGTTCATTTCAAAGTTGGGCAAGCTGACAGACACCAATTTGGGCTCCATCAACCTAGATACCTTCAAGAACAGGATGTTTGGAATTGGAAGTCATCGGGCTTCGACCACTTCGCACAACATTGTTCGAAGCGGACTATATGCAGCTGCTGGTTTTCCGCCAGCCATTCAATGCTCGGAGCTGATGATGGAGTGTGCTAATTGCTACGAGAAGGAACACCGGTCGATCATGTCCCCAGATGGCCAAGTGCTAGCCAATCTTACTCCGGCGGCCATTGGTGAAGCTTTCGGGATCCCGGTGCACAGGAATATGATTTATAAATCCAGGGAACGAGCTGAGCGTATGTATGCTTTTGCTTTTGAGCGATGCATGGATACAATTAACACCCACTGGATGAGCACTCCTAAGCCTTCTCGAACGAAGTTGCCCAAACAGATCATAGCGGATGACTTGAAACAAGAATACTGTGACCTCATCATGATGCTGAGCGGGGTTGGTGGCTGTGCGCAGTCATTTATCTTTGAGCCCTGGATGTTTTACTACATCAACCTAGTGCTAGAAGGGAAGGACTATGTCAATTGGGCTGAGATGATAAGCGATAATTTACATGAGCAGCTCCTGAACTTGAGAAGGACGAAGACGTTTTACATGAGTTCTTATATTATCTATATGTTGGCAGGGATGACGAAATACAGGGGAATATCTTACAAGGAACCTGTCGGTTGTGGCTCCCACCAATTCAAAATTCATGAGGCTTGTCCGCAGTTGCACCTGTCAAGCACAACTCACTACAAGCGTGTCAACGATTCCTTCACCATGTATATCACGAGGCTGCTTCAGGAGCGGCTACACCACAGAATCTCGAGGGAGGCCCAAGAGTTGATTGAAAGGTATGGGTGTTGGTTCATACAGTTTCCGAGATTTTCTTACATTAGGCTGCAGGGTTTTTCCTCGTACCCATATAGGCTGCCTAAGTACCCGACAGATAGAATATTGATGCTAGAGATATCTAGGCAACTGCTTGCCTTTGATAAGATTCAAAAGAAGAAGAAGAAGGGAGGGATAGAATTTCCAGTTGTCATAGGCAACTCAGATGAGGTGTGTCCTTTGATACAGGCAGCTAAAGAGGCTGAAAGTGAACTTCAATTTTATCACTTTTCATACCACACTAGTCGACAACACTATGACCCGCATCATAACATCAAATGGGTGTTGTCAGAAGAATTTAAACATAAGGCCACCATTGAAGATTATTGGGCTGATGCAGCTGATGAGATTGAAGTAAGGAAAAGGATGTTTTCCCGGTTGCCAATTACTCTGATTAGGGAGTGCGAAGTGATTCCGGTTCCAGACCAGGTAAATGAAGACATGGATGTTGTCCATCCAGATTATGCAGCAGTTAGAGATACTCCACTTCCACCTCCTGATTGGTCAGAGCCTGAGGTTGCAGATTTAGATACTCTCTCTATCCCAGTCATGACATTTACTAGAGCATGGGTTGACAGGCGAGTAAACAGGTTGAAGAGTAGGTCAATTGCTTTGACTTACAATATGATGGGAGATCACAGGACGCCCACCACCGGCAGAAAGAAACAGATTACACGAGGTCCGGAATCTAGAAAGGAAATAGTTCGGCAGGAGCCTACTCAGCCAGAGCTTCCACGAGTCACAGTTGCATCAGCATTGGAGACACGCTCTCCAAGTATATAGGAGGTCTCTTTATTTGCTGATTAGAGGATTGCATTGAACCAGGTGCAAGTAGTACAGGATGATATTCAGCCTCCACGGAGGGAGTCAGTTGGCCAGAGTGTCAACGCACCTGATAGGGTTGATCAGCAGGATGATGAGGGGATTATTACTGACCCTCAGTTTCAGCAGGAATTAGAGGTGGCCATGAACGATGATGATGATATAGTGTCAGGTGATACTCAGCCACTTGAGGATGATGAGCCTCGCCAGAATGATGAAGAAGTTGAACAAGTTAGAGAAGTAGAGGCACAGGAGCAGCAACCCTTTGATATACAGTATGATGTGCTTGATTGGCTTAAGGATAGAATGAGAAGAAGCCCCAGCGAGGAAATTGATCCAGCAGTTGAGATGGAAGAATTTCTGAACCGAATCAGTGCCCCTCCACCGAAGAAGAAAGCAAGAAAGTTTTCGAAGATCTCCACTGAAGAGGATGGCTCTCGTACTCTTCATATAGCTGTGCCTCAAGTTGATTGTGACCGAAATGAAGCAGTGCCAGAAAATAATGTGGTCACGACTTTGGAGTTAGGACGCCCCACTGGTGCGCAGATTGTAGAGGAGTGTGATAACTCCTACCTCGCCCTCAAAGATAGGTTATTCAAGAAGGAAGGAAAATATAAGAAGTTGAAAAGAGAACACAAAGCTTTAATAGGATATGTTCAGCAGTTGTCTCGTTCTCGAGGGCAGGATGTTCCAGTGATAGAGCCTCCAGCGGGGATACCTAGAGAGTCGATCAGCGGCTTGATGGAGTTAGGAAAAATGGCACAGGAGGCGGATAAGTGGGTCACAGGAGTTCGTGCCGAGACTGAGAAGTTTATGGAGGACCTTGCTTTTGCCTTTCAGCAGGCCTCTAGTATTTTGGCACGGATGGAAGCAGTGGATCATGCTTGGGGTGATGCTTCCATCTATCAGAGTAAGGTGATCCAGCGTCTTGAGGCATTGAGGCATGTGCCATTGCAATTGCTGATTGATGGAGGTGTCATTTATGAGAATGACCAATATGATTTCTCTCGGTGGTATTCTTTGGCGATCACAGGGCATGGCTTCTTCGATGCGGCACAGGCGGATTCAGCTAGAGTACATAAGGCTATGGCCAACATTATAGATGGAGTTCAGAATACCTTTGAGGCTATATTTGCTAGGCGGCTGAATCCAGATGAAATAAGTGTGGATAATTTGAGGGGTTTGCTGGTGCCTTTCTTTGCAGATGTTAAGACCTTTGTACAAGATGATTTCAAGAATACTTCTACTTTCTCCACCTTGATCCAGAACACACAGGACTCCTTGATTGCTTGGAGAAAGTCATGTACAAGGCACGAGCATTCAGTCACAGTGTTAGAGTTTCAGTTAGATTGTGTTCCACCGATTTCAGTTCAGGAGGTTGAGGCTGTGCTTCGTAGATTCGTGGAGTTGACAGTCAGAGAGAGGGCAAGTGGGAACGCACTACTGGACGAGGATCTTCTAGAAGACTGAATATGGGCATTTATTACATTTACTATTTATGGGAGTGAGTGGGAATCTTTGATTCATTTAATGTACCACTCCCTGTTCTGGCAGTTTTTAGGGTTAGGGCTGAGGTGGCACGATTTTGGCCACTCTATTAATTGTAACCCTAGCCGTCTTTTGGGGCTTGGTTAGCTATAAAAGGGGGAGTCCCCCTCATTTGTAATTCATTAGACATTAGATCAGGCATTAGCATTAGAGCTAGAGATTGGAGAGATTGCATAGTAGAGCATAGTAGTGGAGAAGAAAGAAAGTTTTCCCTTTGAAAACTTTTGGGGAGATTGTTGTGTAACACTTTTCATGATAATAGATCTTTTCATTGATGGTGGAATTCATCTTGTCATGAATAGCTAGCAAGGTCTCTTCTTCCTTTCATATCCAAGTAGCGTAATTTTCATGCAAGTAGTTTACTTTGATGTGTGGTGTTTTATTGAGGTAGCTTCACTTTATTCCATACCACTAGCGGCTTGTTGATGATAAGTTCACCTTGTGTGGTCGACTGGAAATTATCTTGAGTTTAACTTCAATTGTGATTTGTATACTTATATGCGTCGTTGTGATGGTGTACGTATGCTAAGTCATAATTTGAACATCCTTTGCTATCCCCTTGAAGATTGCACCAATTTTACCGAAGCTGTCCGACGTGAGGCTAGGTGAAATTTGGTTGAAGTCTATTGAAACGAAGCTCCACATATCCTGCATTTAGAATAGAATACAAGTTCTTACGCCCTATACTCTTTACTTTCTACACATCCCTGATTAGCTTTAGGAAAACAAATTATATTGCCAAATCATACATGCAAGAATCCCTTCGAATCATCTATTTGTTGTTAACTGCAAGAAGTCTGAACAATCGTGTAAGTCCCCTCGTAAGAACACAGCAATACACATCAACCAACTGAGGGTGTTCCAAGTATTTCGGAACCTTGGAGTTGAACGTGTGATCTATCTCGCAATCTTAGCACACAAAATACTTTGATCAAGAGAGAACGGAGTAGCCTTCGGACTATTTTGTTTTGCTGTTTGGTGCGGTCACAAAAACCACGTCAACAGGTCTTTTGGCTTTGCCTTTTGGTCTGTCTCTCTCGGTCTGTTCCTTCCATTTGCTAGTGTACTTACCATTTGACCTGAATTTGAATTATGACTAAGTCTGAAGGGCTTTTTCAATGAATTAGGGTTTATAATTTTCAGACTACTTTGAGGTCAAATCAATTGGATAATCAACTTCTGAACTTAGCACTGCTATTAGAACACTTCAGGTGGACTCCCTCTGAATTTTTACTGAATTCTGCCGACTTTCTATTTTTAGTAAGCCTCAATCTAGGGTTTGTTTTCTCCAGATTTTCACGTTCTGACAATGGCACCACATTCTAGGTACTTTGAACTCATCACTGGCAAAATTTGAGCAGAAACGGACGACTTGGTATTTTTTAGCAGTTCTGCCTTCGGAGGCAATTTCCAGGGTTTACATGTTGAATTTTCAGATGCATGTTTGGATATTCTTTGTGGGTTTTTCGAGACCTTCATAGTGATATGACATGCGAAGTAGGACAACGACCTTCAGCATTCAGCCTTCGGAGGCCGATATCAGGGTTTGCATGCAAATTTTCTTAGCGCATGTCGGCATATTCTTTCTGGGTTTTTCAAGACCTTCACAACGATGTAACATGCAAATGGAACTGGTTACTTTTTTGAAACTTGCTATTTTTAGCTAGTGCTTGCATGTTGAAGATTTTTCTGGGTTTTTCAAGATCTTTCAGGCAATGTGACGTGCAAAATCATCTGATGATCGGTTGGTCACTTTCTCGGCCACTTTCTATTTTTAGCAGGTACCACTCTGGTAGCTGCCCGACACTTCAGAACCATAAACTGATCAACATGCAACAAAAATGAGGTCAAATGGAGCTCATTTGAAGAACATGAAAGAAAATTAGGGTTTTGAGCTTTAGGGCTAAAAATGAGGAATCAGACAACAAAGTGCCCAAAACTGAAGTATCCACCATGATCAGCATCTTCCGAGGAGTTTGCTGACAAAATTCGAAGGCAATCGGAACACTTACTATTTTTAGTAAGGCGTTCCTGACACAGGCTATAAATAGAAAGTCAATCTCGGGAGCCAACACAAATAGGCAAGTTCACCAACAAAGAGCACGCTATTCAAATTTCAACTTGAACGGAGCTAAGGAAGTCTCAGAAACAAGCACTTACTATAAATAGTAAGTCACTTCAGAAGCAGCTATTAATAGCAGGTCAACATCAAGTCTCAGTTTGAACAGGTCAAACAAAGTGATGAGGACCCCTTGGCGTGAATTTCAAGACAAACAGAGTTGCAGAGAATGGAGAATCAGGCACTTGCTATTTTTAGCAGGCATGGGTAGAGAAATTAGGGTTTCCTAAAATCAAGGGCAGAACAAGACAGTCGTGCAAAAGCAACATCCAGCTGTGATCACCACACTTCAGGCAATCGGTACATGAAATTTGAAGACATTCTAAGCAGTTGCTATTTTTAGCAGGTACAGACAGGCATTAGGCCCTGATAGCACGATCACACCACGAAGTTCAAAACAGGGCAAAAATCAAGCTTTCTGGAGTCAAAAGTCAAGTCAGAGCACGAAATTCGAGGAACTTTCTAAAACTAGAAACTCAGGGCAAATTAGGGTTAGCAGGAGAAAATCACCCTAAATCTGGCAAAAGGCATGAAATCCATTGAGTTTGATAAAACTTGGAGTCCAGCATCGAAATTCACCTTGAAAAGCTGAAGATAGATGGAAAATTGACTAAGTCTGGAAAATTGAAAGCTTGCCTAGGGAAATGCGCCTTACCTTGAAGAGGATGACTTGAAAATTTTACTAAGGCACACAAATTGAAAGTTCTATGTGTCAAATGTGCCCAAGAGGTGTTGGATGGATGAAAATTTTCTAAGTGCCAAAACTAGATGCTCAACATGTGATTTGCGCCTAGGAGGGGGGAAGATTTGAAAATTCTCTATGTCACGAAATTGAAAGTTGCCCCTGCCAAATGCGCCTAAGCTTGAAGAGTTAAATTTTTTTGCCTAAGTTAAAAACTTGAAGCAAGGTACCTCAAATGCGCCCACCAAGGTTAAGAGTTTAAAAAGTTTCTAATTGTCGAAACTGGAAGCTCCATGGGTCAAATGCGCCTGAGCTTGTGAAGGTGTAGGGAAAAGTTTCTAAGGATGGGAATTGGAAGTAGCCTACATCATTTGCACCTTGAAGAGAAGATGAGTTTAAAAATTGTCTAAGTGTTGACAAAAATGGAAGTAGGCCATGGTAAATGTGCCCAGGAACTTAAATGAGGAGAAAAGACTTCAAATTTGGCTAAGTCTTCAAAATTAAAAGCTCCCCCTTGCATTTGCGCCTAAAAGTACATACCTCCATTTGTGCCCACCAAGTTGAAGGGAAAACTCAAAATATTCTAAGTCACGAAATTGAAAGCTTGACCTATGATTTGCGCCTCACTTTGCAAAGAACCTCGAAATTTTCCTAAGGCATTAATTTGAAGTTGCCCATGTGATTTGCGCCTAGGTGATGAAACTGAAAGCTTGACCTATCAAATGCGCCCCTGAGGCTGGAGGTTCAAAATTTGACTAAAGCGTGGGAATGAAAGTGGCTTCTGTCATTTGCGCCCAAGCTTGAAGAATCGAAATTTTTCTAAGTGTCAAGAAATTAAAAGGAAGACATGTGATTAGCGCCCAGGCCAGTAAAGAGAATGAAAGTTAGAAATTCGACCAAGTCATTAAATTAAAACTTCAAGAATGGATTTGCGCCCAACATGGAGAGCACTAAAAAAAAACGCATCAGGCATTAATTGGAAGGTCTATGTGTCATATGCGCCTGGGGGAGAAAACAAATCAAAGAGCTTCTGGATATCGAAATTGAAAGTCTACCAAGGCAAATGCGCCTTACCTTGAAGGGGAGCTAAAATTTCACTAAGGCATGAAACTAAAAGTTCAAGGTGTTATTTGCGCCTTAGCTTGATGGGTGAAGTAAAACGCCTAGGTTATTATATTCGGACTTGCCACCATCAATTGCGCCCAAAGCTTCAACCATCATATGCGCTTTAGAGAGTGGGGGAACTTTGAAAATTATTCTAAGTATATCAAACTCAGAGTTCAAGCTATCAAATGCGCCTTGACTTGTGAGGGGGTTGGAAAATCATCAGAGCATGGAAATTTAAAATACCACCTCTCAAATACGCCTAAACCAAGAAAGAGGGTGTGTTAGAATTATTTTGTCTAGGTGGTAAAACTTGAGGAATGACCCCTTGTATGCGCCTTGGCAAGGTGAGATGACTAAAATGAAACCTCTACATACTATTTGCGCCTTACAAGGGAAAAGAGCTGGAAAATTAATTAAGGCGTGGAAATTTGAAAATGCCTTCCATTAAATGCGCCTTGACTCATAAACCTCAAATCAAAAAATTAAAAGTTGGAGATCACATGTGCGCCTTAGTTAAAGGGGTGATGAATAAATCTTAATGTTTGGAAAATTAAATATCCCCCCCCTTCTATTACGCCTAGACTGATGATTTTCTATAAAATTCGATGGCGTTTAAAATAAATTAAAAGGCATTTGGAGATAAACTTTAAATTTCTCTAGGCAATTAACTCGAAAATTTGCCAAAGTCAGAGAAATTGATTAAAATTTAAATTTAATTATTTTCCAAAGTATTAAATTAAAAATTCCCCTTTAAATTTCGACACATGAAATTTTAAGATTCAGACGATTTTAATTTGTGGGGAATTTATTTCGGAGTTATGATGGATGGAAAATAAATTATGCCTAGCTTTTTTTTTAAAAGTGTGCTGACGAATAAATTAAATGGCATTTAAATTAAATTTTAATATTTTAAACAAGCCATTTTAAAAAGTGAGATTATTATAAATCGAAGTAAAATGATTTTTTCGAAATCACTGAAGGTAACTAGCAATCGGGAGGGAAGTTTTAAATTCAAATTGAGGAAAGAATCTCCCGGAATAGCAAATTGCTATGACGACTGTAAGACGGATGGAATATTCTCTTTCAAATTTGGAAAATTGCTAAGTCATTATGGCATTTGCTAAAATAAGCACCAGCTTTTGGTTATAAAAACTTCGAGGATTTTCATTTTCATCTCACAAGATTCGAAGCTGAGATTTGTGTTGAGAGTTGAACGAGATTGTTGAGAATTATTCTGAGGTTTTCATTGTGAGGTTGATTTAATTTCTTTGAGAGCTGAAAGTTGAGAGTTGCTGAAGGAGTTGATTTATTTCTCTGAAGTCGAAATTGCTTGGAGTTGCTGGAGATTGATTTTCTGAGTTGCTGAAACTCAAGGTTGCTGAGATTTAAAAATCTTCCGAAGTTGCTGGGTGTTGAGTTCGATTTTTCAAGAAGTTTGAATTTCTCAAGATTTGAAGTTGCTGAAGGTAAGTATTTAAAGTTGCTGAGATTCAATATTTTCAAAATTGCTGAAAGTTGAAGTGCTTTTCGAAGTTGAGAGTTGCTGAAGGCTGAAATCGTTTAATTATTTCACTGAATGCTGGAGGTCGAAATTGCTTGAGCTTGAAGATTTAAATTCTCTGAAGTTGCTAAATGTTTAGAATCAAATCAGAAGTAGAGACTGTTAAAACCTTCGAAGTTGCTGATTTATAAATTTCGAAGTGCTGATTTGAAATTGTTAAAACCTTCGAAGTTGCTGATTTGAAGTTGTTTGAAGTGTAATGTTTGCTCCTTGTTTTGCAGATGGCTGCAGGACGAAAAGCTAATGTTGCTGGAACAAGCAAAGCTGGAGCTAAGGCTGAGGCTATCAAAGAAAATGCCTCCAGGCAGGCGATCATCAAGACCTTGAAGAAATCTTTCATTCCGGAGTCAAAGATCGTGTCAAAGTTCGGGAATGTGACTGATACCAACCTTGGGTCTTACAACCTCGAGGCCTTCATACGAAGGATATATGGGCAGGGTGGCAATCTTCCGACGAAAGCATCGCAGAACATTCTGAGGAGCGGATTATATGCAGCAGCTGGGTTCCAACCAGCAGTTTGATGTCCAGAGCTAATTATGGAGTGCGCTAACTTCTACAATTCAGACCATCGGACGATTGTTTCTCCGGATGGCATGTTGTTGGCCAACCTCGCACCTGATGCAATTGGTGAGGCATTCGGGATTCTGCCCACAGATAAAATGTTATACAAATCCAAGGAAAAAGCTGATAAGATGTATGCCACATCTTTCAAGAAATGCATGAAGAGAATCAACACCACCTAGATGAGAAAGCCAAAACCTCCTGCCGCTAGGCTGCCGAAGCAAATAATTTCAGAGGAGCTGAAACAGGAATACTGTGATATAATCATGTTGCTCAGTCGAGTTAACGGCAGCCCACAGTCATATGTGTTCGAACCATGGATGTTCTTTTACATTAGCGTGGTGCTCGAAGGGAAGGTGGAAGTAAATTGGGCTTAGATGATTAGCGACAACATCGATGAGCAGTTTCAAAATACAAAATACAAGGGGTTGGCATACCAAGAGCCGATTGGATGCGGTTTTAATTAGTTCAAGATTCATGAATCTTGTAGACAGTTGCATCTCACACGCACCGCTGACTTCAAGAGGGTAAATGACGCTTTCACAATGTACATCACAAGGACCCTTCAGCGGAGGTTGCAGCAAAGGATATCTGAAGAGGCGCAAATGTTGATAGAAGAGTATGGGTTTTGGTTCGTCCAATTCCCAAAGTTCACCTACTTAAGGATGCCGGGGTATAGTTTGTACGTCTACCAACTATCGAGGTACCCCATGAACAGGATGATAATGCTTGAGTTGTCTAGGCAACTAGTAGCCTACGACAAAATTATAAGAAGGAAGAAGAAGGGAGGTTTACACTTTCCCATTGTTTTGGGAAACTCGCTCGAGGAGTGCCCTTCCTTGCAGGCAGCCAAGGAGGCAGAAAATGAGTTGCGGTTCTATCAGTTAACTCTCCATACCAGTCGGCAGGATTTTGATCCTCGAGGAAAGATTGGAACAGTGCAGGGGGAGGAGCAAAGGCATAGGGCTCACTTGGAAGATTTTTGGGTGAACGCTGGAGACGAAGCTGAAATTAGAAAAAGAATGTTCTCCAGGTTGCCTCTCAAATTAATCAGAGAATGTGAAGTGGTCCCAGTGCCAGATCAAGTCGAAGAAGATGCCAGGCTTATTCATCCAGATTATGAATCAATAAAGAACACGCCGATCCCACCACCAGATTGGGCTGAACCAAAGATTATTGACTTGGACACTTTGTCCATTCCCGTCTTGACTTTTACAAGGACTTGGGTAGAGGAGCACGTTCGCAGATTGAGAAGAAGATCAGTTGCCCTCACGTACGACCTCATGGGTGATAGAAGGCCACCGGAGTTGGCAAAAAGGAAGAAGCAGATTGCCCAGGCTGTGGAGCCACCACAGCCGGAAGAACCTATTCAGCTGAAACCTCAAGGATTGGAGGATACATCATCTACTCAGTTGGTGAGCCATTCCTCCAGCGTGCGCGAAGTCTCGCTGATTGCGGATCAAAGGGTTCGAAGGAATGAAGTACCAGAGGTTGGAGAAGTTAACCAGCCAATGCCTAGAGAAATGGACAGTCAGAGTGCTAATGCTCCTGAAGATGCCGATCAGCCAGATGAAGGGGAAGAGACGGAAACAGATACCCACTTTGATTATGCACTTGAGACAGCTTTCGAAGAGGAAGACGCCATAGAGTCAAGGGTTGGAGCTCATGAGGAGAGTGAACAACACATAGAGATAATTGAGCCTCAGCAGAATACTGCTCGAGAGGAGGTTTGTGAAGTGGAGGCAACTGAAGAGCAGCCCCTTATTGTTTACGACATTCAGCGTAATTGGCTCTCACATGCAATAAGGAGGGATCAGGACGATGATGCTGACCTGGCAATTGAAATGGAGGAGCTTCTAAATAGAACAAGTAAGTCACCGAAAAGGAAGAGGGCAAGAAAGTATTCGAAAATGGAGACTAATGAAGCCGGTTCGCGCACCCCCCATATTGCCGTTCCAAGGGAGGATCATGACTTAAGTGACGCAATGCCAGAGAATTACACCGTCACCACAGTTGATTTGGGACGTCCTTCTGGAGTGCAAGTGGTTGAGGAAGCTGAAAGCTCATTCCAAGCGTTGAGGGACAGGCTAGTGAAAAAGGAGGGAAAGTATAAGAGGTTGAAGAAAGAGCACAAGGAATTGGTTGAATATGTGCAACATCTAGCATGTCCGGGTGCTCAGGAGAACTGAGCGGTAGAGCTTCTACCGGAGTTGCCACGAGAACCAATCAGTGGGCTTGAAGAAGTGAAGAGGGCTGTCCGAGAGGGAGATAAATGGATAAGCAGTGTTCGCAGCGAGGCGGAGAAATTCATGGCCGACCTTGTCTCCTCTTTTCGGAGTGCATCTAGTATCCTCTCACGCTTATATGGTGTTGAGCAAGCTTGGGGTGACACCCATATTTTCCAGGACAAGACTATTCCTCGCCTTGCTGTTCTGATGCGTGTGCCTACACAGACTTTGATAAATGAAGGAGTGATCCAAGTTGGAGACAGGTATGACTGGGAAGGGCTTCTTTGACATGGCAGCTACAGAATCTTCCAAAATCAAGAAGGCGATGAGAAATATTCACGAGGGCATCCTCAACACATTGGATGCATTGTTCGCCAGGAGGCTAACTCATGAGGAGGTAGAGGTGGAAGGATTGAAGGCAAGGTTGCAGCCTTTCTTCTCTGACATGAGGACGTTTTCCCAGCTTGACTTTGAAAACATCTCCACATTTTCAACAATTATTCAAAGCACACAGGACTCTATTGAGACTTGGAGAAAGTCTTGTGATCGATGGGAGCAAATGGTGGGTATCCTTGAATATCAGCTCAATCTTACTCCATCGATTTCTGAGGAGGAAGTTGATTCAGTGCTGGCCCGATTCATAGCTTACGCGGTCAGAGAAAAGAGCAATGGGAACGCGGTTATGGACAAGAATCTTCTAGAAGGATAGTGGGCATTAATTGCCCATGGTGGTCAAGGAGGAATCTGCTATTTTTGGGATCATTAATGACGCCACTCCACCTTCTGGTGGTTTTTAGGATTATTCTTGTCTAGGGCTGAGGTGGCTCGATCTGAGCCCTCCATTGTAATTTGATCTAGGCCGTCCATTGGACTTGGCCAGCTATATAAAGGGGAGTCCCCTCATTTGTACAGTAGTAGTTAGCAATCAATTGATATCAGAGCAGAATAGAGAGTAGACATTTTTTTGGAGTTAGAATAGTTTTCATTGCATTGTTTGAAGGAGAAGGGGAATTCTCCCTTTGAGAATTTTTGTAAGAGATTGTCACGAAAGCTAATCATAATAAAAACATTTCATTGATGGTGAATTCAACTTTTGTTGTGAGTAGTTTGTGAGGTTTCTTCTTCCTTTGACTTCAAGTAGGATTAAATTTTCATGCTAATAGTTAGTTATGGGTGTTTATGTTTGATGTAAATGAGCTTCTTGAGTCCATACCACTAACAATCTTACTGATGGTAAGCTTGTCCTGCGTGGTCAACTGGAATGCTTTATACTTAACTTCGATCAAGATTCATGTGTAGCTATGCATCGTTGTGATGGTACTTGCATTATTGAATCGTGATTTGAACATCCTTTTCCTCCTTTGAAGATTGCACTAACCTTGTTGAAGCTGTCCAATAGGAGGCTAGACAACGTTTGGTCGAAGTTCATTGAAATTAAGCTTAACATCCTTTGCATTTAGGTTAGAATTTAGATTTTCGAAATCTCTGCAACCATTCAATTCCGCACACTTTTGGTTAGTTTTAGGAAACTCGCACTTCAAAGCTAAATCATTCACACTAAAATCCCCTTCAAAACATATATCTGTTGTTTATTGCAAGTATTCTGAACAATTGTGTAAGTCCCCTCGTAAGAACACAACAATACACATCAACCAACTGAGGGTGTTCCAAGTATTTCGGAACCTTGGAGTTGAACGTGTGATCTATCTTGCAATCTTAGCACACAGAATACTTTGATCAAGAGAGAATGGAGTAGCCCTCGGACAACTTCGTTCTGCTGATTGGTGCGGTCACGAAAATCACATCAACACCACTTAGGAATCTTCTTGTGTACATAAGATGAGGATGGAAGTGGCGAGAGGGGGAAACTCGTCCAATTGAAACAAAATGTCATCTGGAGTTCCTTCATCAACATCCTTCTCTTCATCAACTTCCTTTTCTTCAGCAACTTCCTCATCGGCAGGTGCTACTGCCAAATTCCTCATCAAAGACTACATCCCTGCTAATGTACACCTTCTTTTTGACTCTATCCATAAGCCGATATCCTTTCGATTTTGAACTGTATCCAAGAAAGATGCACATTACTGACTTATCATCCAATTTTGTTCTCTGAACCTTGGGGACGTGCATGAAGGCAATACATTCAAACACTCTAAAATGTGAAATGGAGGGCTTTTTTCTAGTCTAAGCTTCTTCTGGTGTGATATTATCAAGCACTTTGGTGGGTGCACAATTCAACAAATACACTGCTATGTGAACTGCTTCAGCCTAGAATGCAGAAGCAAGATCTGCATCCTTCAACATGCATCGCAGCATTTCGACAATAGTATGATTACACCTTTCTGCAACACCATTTTGTTGCGGCGTATGTGCAGTGGTCAACTGTCTCTGTATTCCATGTTTCTACAAGTAAGCTCCAAATTCTTTACTTGTGAATTCCCCCCCTCGATCTGAGCGAAGGGCTTTGAGAGGCTGACCAGATGACCATTTTGCAAGAGCTCTAAACTCCTTGAATTTCTCCAATGATTCATTCTTGTGGGCCAAACAATAGACCCACATATTTCTTGTATAATCATCCACAAAGAGAAGAAAATACCGGCATTCTGATGATTGCAAGGCATGGGTCTGCAGGGATTGGTGTGAACCAATTCTAAAGGATTGGTGGCTCAGTTTTCTGCAGTAGGAAAAGGAGCCCTATGTTGTTTCTCGACAAGACAATGTGAGCAGATAACTTTTGACTTTTGAATGGGGGGAAGTCCTCTTACCATATTTCTCTTACTCAATGCAAGAAGATGACCAATGCTTAGGTGGCCGAATCTTCTATGCTAGAGAGTTGTGGACGTGTTGGTTTTTACTACAAGGGCTTGATCTTTATTTGAAACATCAATTAATTGAAACATTTTGCTTGCCTCCGAAGCATGAGCTACAACTGCCCCATTGCGAGTTTTGTCTTGATAAGACAAAGTTTCTCACCATTGAGTTGATCAAATTCAACTTGCAGGTTGTGCTTAAGTAATTGACTTACTGAAAGTAGGTTCTTAGTGAGCCTAGGTACATACAGAGCCTTCGTAAGTCAACATGTATGAGTTGTCAATGGAAGGGAAATATCACCAATTCCCTGAACTTTGTATGAGGTATCATCACCCAATGAAACATGCCCATAGGAGGTGGATGGAGTTAAGGCACAAAACCATTTTTGTTCTCTTGTCATATCCCTGGATGCACCAAAATCAACATATCGGACTGAATTGTTAGTTGTGAAAGCCTTTGTTTCTGCAACATAGATAAAATCTTCTTCATCTGAGTTACATGTTGATGCAACATTGCCTCCTTGTTTGTTGGGCTTTTTCTGCCATTGGGGATTCTTCTTCTTATCCCCTTGAAAAGATTTCTGTGGCATTTTGCTACTAGATTCACTATTGGCATAGGAGTTATACCAACATTCTTTGAGTTCATGACGCTTTTTACTACAAATGAGGCATTTCTTTTTCTTGTTGGAAGAGTTGTCTTGACTTTGGTTTGACTGTCCTGATGGACCACTTTGACGGTCAAGTTGTTTTCCCTTTTGCTTTGCTGGTAGGGCTTGATTGTCTTGAGTGTCGGTCTCACCAAACATTGCTTCTTCCTGTTGAAGCAAGTTGACCAGTTCTTCAAATGAAGGTGTTTTATGTGCCACATTTAAACATGTAACAAACACTTTGAACGAAGGGGATAGTGCTCTTAGGACTATTGGTACAAGAGAGTCATCTGTGACTTCTTCCCCTAACGCTTGAAGTGCAGTTCTTAGTTCAACAACTCTTCTAAAGAAAGTTTCTACCTTCTCACCATTTTGCATTTGGAGACAATGCAACTGACACTGCAGATGAAGGATTTGGTTCTTGTTTTTAGCGTCGTAGACAGTTTTGAGGTAGTCCCAGGCATCTATTGCAGAGGTTGTAGTGCGAATGTGGGGTTGAACCTCATCTGACACACTAAACAGGATGATTAATTTGGATTTTTGGTTGGCCTTTTCAAACTTATTTTGATCATCACCGGCTGTTGTTGGTCTAGTTGTATTTCCTGAAACAATTTCCCAAAGATCTTCAAATTGTAATTGCATTTGCACTTTGGATTTCCAAGCGACATAGTTTTCACCCTTTAGCAGTTGTGAGTCGGGTAAAAGGAATTTAGGTGCACTAGGAGCAATTTTAGTTTTATCTGGATTATCCTTATAACTCCTATCGAAGTCAGTAATCTAGTTTTGTCTTTCAAACAATATAAACAACAAATGCTACAAATTTCGAAATTTAAGTGGAACAAAATACTTCTACTCTTTCCCGTTAAAAGAAACAATGTGAAGAAGTTTGCACCTTTCAATAATTTGAAATCTGCACGTATTCCTTTTCTGCAACGCTTCAACAAATCTATAATGCGCCTCTCCACTTCTTTCACACATTCAGAGGAGTCCCGTTTTCTAGGCGATCCAAATTTTTTTCCTTTCATGCGTTCAAACTTTTTTTCCATCTCTGCGTCACTGTCTCTGTCGATGCCTCTTTCAAACTAAATCCGGCAAGACCCTTTTGCGTTATTCCACTATGAGAATACACTTCCCTCGGATAGCAGACTATCGCACGTTTCTTCAAAAAATATACAACATACATGTCATACAACAAACTTTCATACGCCTTCTCGACAAACAACAATCAACCTTCAAAAAAATGCCAGAGTGTGAAGAAATCTTCAGCGATCACCTACAGGCTCTTCTCAAATATTTTTTGACCTCCCGACATTAATGCACATGCTTAGAAATGGAGCGCTCTGATACCATGATGAACAATTGAGAGCAAACGAGCGAATTGATTATGAGGGAAGGCATGAATAAATACAAAGAGAGGTTGGTTGTTTACCAACCTGATTGGGCATACCTGATCAACTACATTATAACTAAGTAGTTATATATTATTATAATAATGATGTAATAAAAAACTATTCCAACATAATCTACATGCTTCTCTTTATTATATGATAAGGAATTTGTATAATAATCTATTTCAAATTTAGAGAATTGGATTGCAAATAAGGAGGCCAATCAACCTTCTGGGTTCACGAAAGGTGAAGGAAGGTTGGCCTTCATGCTCTTATCAAGTACACCACCTCGAGATGGAATGGAAGACCAACCTTCCATGCCCTTGGCCTTGATCAAGGAGGACGACCAACCTCCAAGGTGAACTGAGGGATGGAAGGGCGACTCACCTTCCATGCTCTCGCAGCACAAGGGCGACCGACCTTGAGACTGCGGTTTGCAAGTATTTCAACGAATTCCTGATAAGATTATTATGGGAATCCACATTGGAATGGCTATTGCCTTAATTAGATTTTGATGTGACCAATGTACATGGATGTAATGATGTTTACTAATGATTAGTAATATATATATTATCACGATTTATTATTTAATGTCAATTTCTAGTGACTAATATTGAATGTAGGACCTAAACCAAGATTTATCTTATAAAGGACAATTTAATTGGTAATTTCATTATTCTTAAATATATTGCATCTCTTATTTTGGTTGGAATTATGGTTTTAGGGAAAAATATAGAGATATCCCAACAAGGGACATTACAATTGCTATCAGAGCATTGTTCCTGCCAGCTTGTGGGATGAAAGATAGTGGATGCAACTAAGCCAAAGGGCTCAAAGGGCGTTGGAAAAGGAAAGAAGACAACTTGTAGCAAATAACAACTCTATTCAAAGTAATAAAATGGGCGAACAATTGGGAAATGAGTTAAGGGCTTTCATGGAAAAAAATGAGAAGACAACCCAATTACTCCTACAAACCCTTTAGAATATGAACAACACAATTAATGCTCTTTGACCCAACCAAACTAACAGGAGGGGTGCCACTTCTTACCATTCGGAAAATGACAATAGAGCTCCACTAGGGTCAACACCTAGGTTAACCAGACCATTTTTCTTGCCTAGAGAGGGACCATCAAGGGAGGAAGAAGAAATCAATACACCAAACAATAACTTAGATGAGTATGCAATAGCCTACTCAAGACTTAACCCTGAAATTAAGAGGAATATTCGATTTAGAGAATATTGTGAGGCTAGAACAAGAAGTAACCCTAGAAGAGAAAGGGGTCAACCTAATAAAAATTTACGTCAAAAGGTAGGCAAAATGACTCTCCCCAACTTTCATGGGTCAGGAAAGGTCACTGCCCATTCGTGGATCCAAAAATTGGATACATATCTATCTCTTAGTCCCATGTTTGAAGAAGATGCCATCAAATTTGCCATCTTACATTTAGAAGGGGTTGCACACGACTCATGGCACCATGGTTTGATTACTCAAGGGCACCAAATCATAAAAACCTATGATGAATTTACACAAAAGCTTATGGACTGATTTGACCAAAAACACTTTTTAAAGACACTTTAAAGAACTAACACAATTAAAACAACAAGAGACTATATAATTGAATTTCAAAAGGTCTTAGTCATGGTACCCAGGATTACGGAGAAAAGGCTTACCTATTTATTGAAGGACTATCAGAGTCAATTCGTGGTTTAGTGGGTGCTTTTGACCCCACATCTCTTCAAGATGCAATTCAAAAAGCCCTAAGGTTAGTAACCACAACAACAAAGGAAAAGAGCCAATCCAAGAACATACCTTCAAGATCACCAAACCAACCCCCTTATAAAGGAAGTTGGCAACAAAAGTCATTACCTTCTCGATCACAAACAACAGGGGAAGAAAGGTCAAAGCTCCGAAGAAGGGATTTTGTTTTGATTGTAAGGAAAGATGGGAGCCAGGACATGTTGAGGTGGTTTTCGTGACCGCACCAACACAAAATAAAGTTTCCCAACGGATACTCTATCCTCTCTTGAACAAAGCTTCTTGCATGCTAAGATTGCGAGATAGATCATACATTTAACTCCAAGGTTCCTTCATGCAATAGAATACCCTCAGTTGGCTCGATGTGTTTTTGCTGGTATTTCAAGGGAACTTACACAATTGTTCGACAGTTGACAGTAGACAGCGGACTAAGGGCTTTCATGTAATTTGGATGATTTGGCAAGTGAGCACAAGTTTCCTAATTCTAACCAGAAATGGACTGAAATTAAATGAGTGTAGGGCCTAAGAAGTTTATGTTCTACTCTAAGGCGTGGGACATGGCGATCAATTCTTACGGACTTCAACCGGGCCTTGCTTTGCCTCGCTTTGGACAGCTTCCACAAAACCAATGCAATCTTCAGAGGAGTAGTGAAAGGTATTCAAATTATAACTCAACATGAAGGCACCATCAAGACGATGCATACGAACACGTGAGTCACAATCGAAGTTAAGTTTGAAAAGTAATCCAGTTGACCACGCAGGGCGAACCCACCATCAGCGAGCCCGCTAGTGGTATGGATGAGCGAAGTCTTGTTCAAATCGAGCACCACATTCCACAATTACTAAGTACTTGCATGAAATGAAATCTACTTTACTTTAAGCTACTTCAAGTTGCTACGTGAATTGGAAGGACGAAGAAGCCTCGACAACTACTCATAACAAAGAAGAGAGCACCATCAATGAAAAATTCTTTTATTATGAAAGCATTCACGACAACTTCTTACAAAGTATTCAAAGGGAAGACTTTCCTTCCTTTTCAATCTAAACTATACTATCAAACTATTCTACTTTCTACTCTATCAATTTCTCTCTACTCCTTCTCTGCTATCCTAACCCTGATCTAATTCTAATGAGATACAAATGAGGGGGACTCCCCCTTTTATAGATGGCCAAGTCCAATGGACGGCTTAGATTACAATCGGCTAGATGGCCCAGATCGTGCCACCTCAGCCCTAAACAAGATTTGCCCTAAAAAAACGGCCATAATGGAGAGTGGGGCAATAAATGAGCAATTAATGGCCATCATCTTCTAGAAGATTCCCATTTGTAGACGCGTTCACACTGTTCTCGATCTTCTTCTTGACGTTGTTCTTCAACTTCCTCTTTGTCACTTGAGTTATACTAAGTCTCAACACTTAGCCATTTTTCGCAACTTTTCTTCCTTCGAGGTTGAAATGTCATCTTGGATTTTTTTCTTCATCACTTTAAGTCATCATCGTTTGGTCTCGACGTTTCTCCTTTTCCAACATCCTTGCTTTGACTTGTTAACCTTTTATGATGGGCGCATTTGGCCATATGTGAAGGACGAGTTCCATACTTAGAGAATTTTTTAGCATTCTGCTTGCATGTGAGGGCGTATTTTGCATGATGAGGTAGATGACCCTTGAGCTTCTTTCCTTTTGTCTTCACATGGCCTCTTTTGGGCGCATTTTGGCATGCATGAAGGATAAAACTTTGTTGACATTTTGACTTTCTAACCTTGGGCGCATTTGAACATGCATGAAGGATGAAACTTGTAACGCCTCCAACAAGTGACCTTTTGACTTCCTTCTTTTGTCTTTACATGGCCTTATTTGGGCGCATTTGGGCCTAGGAGGAGGATGAAACTCTTTGACTTTCTTAGACTCCTCAAGCATGGGCGCATTTCACCTAGGCAGGAGGATGAAACACCAATGCCTTAGAAACTTTTCAACAACTAGCTTGAAGTGGGCGCATTTTGCCTAGGGAGCAGGATGAAGTTCAACACTTAGAATTTTTTTGTGCTTCTACTCCACCAACTTGGGCGCATTTGGAGGTGGCAGGAGGATTAACATCTTTGACTTTCCTTGACTTTCTCTAGCTTCTTGACCATGGGCGCATTTTGCCATATGTGAAGGATGAAACTTGTGCCTTAGAAAATTTTCATGCTTCTTCATCAACTTGGGTGCATTTTCAGGTAGCTGCAGGATTTTTCAATGCCTTAGAAGCTTTTTCAAACACCTGAAGGCAAGCTGGGCGCATTTTCAAGGTGGTGAAGGATAAAGTTCCAGACTTAGCTATTTTTTCTTCGTCTTCGCCAGTTCCTCCATGCCTTACTATTTATAGTAAGCCCTTCAATTCTTGCACTTCAGAAGTTCAAAATGATTTGAAATTTTGAACGCTGGATCTTCACGACTCCATTAGCCTGTTGACACTGCTATTTCGGGTTGGCTTGCTATTTTTAGCCCATTTCTGAAGGTGGTTTGCTATTTATAGAAACTGCCTGCTTCTGATATCTCCACAACTTCGTTTGATTTGAAATTTGAAAGAGGTGCTCCTCACCAGGTGACTTGCCTGCTGACATCGGCGCTTGCAACTGATTTGCTATTTTTAGCCTATTTCTAGAATGACTTACTATAAATAATAAGTGCTCCGTTTGTCTTCAAATTTTACCAGCAGATAGCTTGAAGGATGTTGATCGCGGTGGTTTACATTGGTTTTCGAAAATTCTGACTTTTTACCCTTCTTTTCAGGCCTCGAAGCTAGAAACCCTAATTTGTCCTGCATGCATATCAAATGATCTCCGTTTGTTCTTGTTTCCATTGCCTTGAGATCAGCCTGTGATTCTGAAGTGCTGGGAGGCAGCTGCCGGGACACACCTGCTAAAAATAGTAAGTTCTCAAATAGGTGGTTATCTTCGTTTGCATGTCACATCACTGCGAAGCTCTCGAAAAACCCATAAAGAATATGCAGACATGCAAAGAAAACTCTGACATGCAAACCCTAAAAATAGCCTTCGAAGGGTGAACTCTGAAAGTCGTTATCTCACTTTGCATGTTATATTGTTGCGAAGGTCTCTGAAAACCCAGAAGGAATCTTTAGACATGCACCAAAAAACTCTGCATATAAGCCCCTAAAATTTGCTCTGGAAGCTGAACTGCTAAAATAGTAAGTGGTCCATTTCAGCTCAACTTTTTCCAGCGAGTAACTTGACATGTTCTAAATGCAGTGTGACTGTCGGAATTCCAAGAATGCTGAAGGATTGCCTGTAATTGCACACTTACTAAAAATAGTAAGTTGTTAGAATCTGATGAAATTTCAGTGGAAACTTGCTGGAAGCACACTGGCATCAATGTTAGTCTCAATTTTCAATTCATTCACTTCATTTGACCACAAATTGGCAAGGAAGTTCAAAACCCTAATTTTCAAACTTGGCCAAAATTCACGTTTAAACTCAATGACGGGCACAATCCTCGAAAGGCAGATATTAGAAAAGAGACAGAGAGAGAGAGAGAGAAAAAAAACCAAAGCCAAAAAGACCAGAATGGAGCAAAAATTAGGGGTCCCCATCTTGAATGGGGCAATGTGTGAAAAGGTCACAACAGGACATAAGTGCACAAGGAGAGGAAAAGCACTCAACTTAGAAGCAATATTTGATAAGGAGATAGGTGAAGAAGAATATGAAACCCAAAGGAAGAAAAAGAAACAAGAGGACAAAGAAAATGCAAGTGGTACATTAGCCACACCTTCAGGAGCAACTAAATACCACCCTTTTAGAATTTGTAGCATTCTTAAAGGACAAAAAGTGATTATCCTAGTGGATAGTGGTGCCACTCACAACTTCATCGACGAAAGTTTTTTGACAAGAATGAGATTAGAAACAAAAAAATTTGAGGGTTTCAAAGTGGTCATGGTAGACAGATTTACTACTCCATGCACACAAAGAATCCAACAATTAAGTATTACCTTAGGATGACATCAAATCAAAAAGGACTTCTATGTGGTAAACATGGGTGATACTGAAGTGGTGTTAGGCATCCAATAGTTGCACTCCTTAGGAAGATATTACTAAGACTTCCAAAAGATGGAGCTTTGTTTTCAACACAACGACCAATAGGTGATCTTACAAGGTTTATCTCATAAGATTCCCAATGAAGGAACAATCAATCATAACAACTTAACATAGCTAATGATAAGATCTAATATAACTTGACTTTCGTTTCTCAAATGGAAATCCACATGTTGCCATCACTAGTTGTCACAGAAACTTAGGCATAACTAAGATACAAAGATGGATTAAGATTATCTTACTTCCAAATGTCAAGATGTAAGAGATATCATCTTGAACTAGGATTGTCAATCTCTTAAAAGCCAACCAATAACATTAAAGTCCCCAAGAATATTCCAAAATGATTTATCTAGGATGTTGGTGTTACCCATAACAGTCCATTTGAAACAATATAGAGTGAATTATTATCAACATGCCAAGGTTGAATTAGAAATAATAATAGAAATCTAAGTCTAAAACTCAACCAAATTTTGATATGCCAAAACAATATTTTTGAGAGAATGTAATGAAGACAACTCAATTCTTTAGGATCATACAAATTTTGTTGTAAATCAAATAATAGATTTTGACTCTTAGAGAGATCTTAAGAGCATTTTTAGAAAATAATTGAGGTTTATGTTTTTGAGATTTATTGTAGGATATATTCATCAAGCTTCATTGAGGGGAACACAATTGTTCTAATGAAGAGTAATTTGTTCATTTTGAACAAGATCACAATGTACAATCAATTCCATGCCACATATGATGTAACCCACACCTCATTGAAGCAATGGCGATGCATGGATCTACCTTGTAACCTACAAAATTGATCTAGTGAACTCTGTCTTGTGGACCAAATTCACTTCTATATTTAATATCTAGAGTAGATCATTTCGTCTAGGAGTCTTCTTCTCCTAAATCCTTTTTCTTGATCAAAGTAGCTATACATTCATGATTAAAGATCAAGGACATCAGTATTAGGCATACAGGAACCTTAGATAAATTTGATACAAATCAAGTTACACCCAAATTTGTTACATAAGTCTATGTTAAGTTACATCATGGGCCTATAAATCACAAGTCCCAGGATCATTCTCACATCTCAAACTTTGGGAAAAAAAATGATATTGTTTAAATGAATCAAGTGAAATAAAACAATACTTTCCCAAGATGTGAAAATAATCTTAGTGTCAAACATGGGATTATCAAATTTTATAAGAGGAGAGACAACCTTTAACTAATTTGGAAGTTGGACAATGAATTGGATATTAGTGAAAACCTATAAATTTAATTCCTTCTATTGTTTGATATGAATGCTAAGACTTTTGTACATCTTTCATTTTATCGGGCTTGATCAATCCAATAATTTTGTACTTGAGTATTATCTAAAAAATATATACTTAGAAGGTTATAACATATGAGTCTACGACAAGGAGATATATGTTGAAAGATGTTTGACTAGGGTAAGTGTGACAAAACCCTATAAGATATTTTATATCCTCATTAGACATGAACTTGCCTCAAAACTCTGTTGAATGTTTACACAAAATTCAACAAGGGTAATCAAGAGTTTGTATTCATTGCTCATAATCCTTGTGGTAATGAAATGATAGAAAACTTGTCTTATATAACAGGTCTTGTTGTTAGTACACGAGCTAGAAGAATATTGGGCAATAAATTGTCCTCATACTTTAGAGGATGGTATTAACCTTATTGGTAGTCAAGTTGAGGCAAGTATACTAACGATTACACTCTTGGGGCAACATATTACACCATGTTCAAAATTGCCCCCACTTGATGACGAAGGAAAATTGATTTTGGAACCTGAGGCCGCCATTGATATGCGAGAAAGGAAGTTAAGGAATAAGACTATTCTAGAGTATTTGATTAAATGGAAAAACTTGCCTATGGAAGATGCCACTTGGGAAGTGTCGGTGTGCGTTTTATTACCCACCGAACACAGAATAAAATGTCCAAAGACACTTTATCCTCTCTTGAAAAACCACTGCGTATGCTAAGATTGCGAGAAGATCATATGGTGATTCCAAGGGTTCTTTTGTCAGGTCTTGACGTGTGGATAAGCTCAATGGGCGTTGTGATATGCCGGTAATACACAAAGGGACTTATGTTAACAAATCACTCACAAGTTAGGACTTAGGAAAATTTGACAGTAATGCTCTTTTTTTTTTGTTTTTTTGGATTTTTGGATTGGGAGTTTAAAAAAAATGCAAAAAGGATAAGGGTTTAGAAGTTCTATGCTACTTCTAAGAACTCAAGAGATGGTAAAGACTAGGTGAAACCAATAACAATACTTTGCTTTGCCACATGAACGACAACTACACAGAGTAAGTGCAATCTTCTAAGGATGTGTTTATGATTTTCACATCATGAATAACTACCATCAAATCGAACAATATTTATCTAGACAGAAGTTAAGGCATCCACAATATAAGCTTAGGCTAACTTTACACATTGAACAAAAATCATTTATTCAAAGAAAGTATGAGCAAGAGTTTCACCAATCTATACTATCAAATCTTTCATTCATCTAACATACATTCAAATCAAATTTTACTTTTAAATCTATTCTATGTTGAAGGAGATATGCAACCATGCAACCACTTGACAATAAAAGGATTCAAAGCAAATCATGCACATGAACTTTTATTATCTAAATAGCTCTACGCAACAATTTCATAAAACTCTCCACACAATGAAATGATAGAATTGGAGTTTATATAGAGTTTTTGAAAACAAATGAAAGGACGAGATCAATCTGAGATCAATGGCAGAGATCAAGACAAATCAACCCTAATTAGGGTTTCCCAAAATAACATTAATGACCAATGGATGAAGAATAAGTGGCATGAGGAGCTATCTTCTAGGAGGCGCATCCTTATCCTCTTGAGTAGCACTGTATTCAATGAATTTGGACACTATTGTGCTGATCTCCTCTATTGTGACATGTGGCAATATATTGACCTTGAATTCCAGCATGTCCAAATCATCTGCACATTTGGTGAAAGCAATCTCCCACTCTGATTCCTGTCGTTGGAAGGCATCCCGGGTGGACAAGGAGTTTGATGCCTTAGTCAAATTCTGCTTTAGGATTGGTCCGGTGATGGCGAAGAAAGTCTCTTGGATTTTGAGCTTTAGACCCTCTAGCTACATATCATTTTCTTGGACAATATCCTTCTCAAGTATATTTGTAGCTACAAGTAAAATCTTATTTTGAATTTCCCTCATCTGCTTCTTAGCTTTGATACTATCGGCCTTCGCCTTCTCCAAGACTTCGCTCTGTGCAACCAATGCCCAATACCAGTTGTTGAAATCATACACAACACCTGCTGCAATTACCTTTTCATCAATTAGTTCCTGCTTTGGAACTCCTTTTACCACTAAGGCATGGGATAATTCTGTCTTGGATATCTTGAAGGTTGTCCCATGCTTCTGCCATAACTACAATCCTTGAAAGCAAAGAGGAAGTTTATCCATAAGCCAATATCAATCTTTCCACAAATGTAGCCGCTTCTTCACTTTTGCTTGCCATCCACTCCTTGGTTTCTTTGGCTGTAACCATCTCTTCTTCAAAATCTTTGATTGTTTCCTGTGAAGAGTTCAAAAGTGGAGGAACTACTGAGTCGGCTTGATGGAAGCGACTAAATTGTTTAAGTCCTCCACCTCTTGACCTTTTGTTGTTGGACCCAAGTCGACAATAGTGATGGCATACTCTTGGGGAGCAATATCTTCCTTCGACTTATCCACTGTTGGTACAACAATTTGTATTGTACGACGGCCGACTTCATCTTTCTGGATTGTGGAAAACACTTTGGCGGGCTTCTTTGCGGTAACTTTTTCTAACTTGGCCAAGAAATCGGTCGTATCATCTTCCTCTGGAATTTCTACTGGTACTTTTATCTTCAATCTTTCTTTTAACCAATCAGGAATTGTAGGCTGCTCAATGCCTTCTTCTTCTTGAGTATTTTCTTCACATGGAATATCTTGAACTCCTCTAAGAGCGGAAATCATTCCCTCTTGAAATTCACCATCCAGAATATCCATCTCATTTTCGGACTCCAGTATTTCCATGCTTGTGGGAGATGGGGGTTCATCATCCTCTGGCTGGATTGACTCAATATTCTTCTCATGAATTGGAGAAGGAATCCTTATTTCGTCCAATGATGCATCCTCAATATTTAATATCTCATTCACGTTCCTAGACGTGGCAGAATGAGGTAGCTTTGATCTTTGCCTCTTCTGAATAGGTTCCTCATTGGCAATCTTCTTCCCTTTTGACCTTGTAGAGTCATCAATTGTTTCCTTCCTTTTCCTAGAATTGGTACTTTCAATCGGCTCATCGCGTTGGGATGCACCAACATTTGAAGAATAGGATTCCACTTCACCCATTAAGTTATAAGTTAGAGTCACATTTCTTTGCCGTAGCTCTTGGACTTGCTGATCCACCCACCACTGTGAATATTTGACAATTGGCCTCATCAAGGTGGCCAGATCTGCGAGCTTTGGTTTTGACCCTTTCACAGGAGGAAGAGGCCGATTCTCATCATAGCCTGGCTGGACATATTCTCCATCATCCCCTAGCTGATCAGGCACACATAAAAGCTCAGTCATTTTGACTAAGTCCACTGGCAATCTGGACCATAGTCTTTTCCTGATATCATATTCATCTGCAGCATTTGCCCAAAAATCCTCTAGGTCTACTTTATGCTTGTACTTCCTTCCATTCACGGTCCCAATGTGGAGGTGAGGATTGAAATCAGCCCTGGACTAGTAAGATGTGAATGGGTACCATTGCATCTCCAACTTGACACTTTCAGCTGCTTGTGCCGATGGACAAGACTCCAGCATATTTCTGATGAAAAACGGGAAGGTAATGGCAGTTTTTTGCTTTGATCTTTGGAGGCCTTGGTATATTTCCAATTGCCTGACGACTTCGAGCAAGACCATCCTATTGGTAGGATAAATCGGAAGTCGGTAAGGACATCCGGTGAATCCTTGAACTCTTATATAGGTGTGTTGGGTGAAAATTATGTAATTAGCTTTTTCAATAGATTACACAACTAGGACTTCAGCCACAGCTATGTGAGATTCAATCTCTCCTCTCAACAAGGGGAGGCACCCTTCTTACAATTAGAAACCAGCTAGAGTATTTACAAAATATTTACAGTATTTACGAAGTGGGGGGTGCATGTCGTATTCATCATTCTCTCTTTTTTCAGAGAAGATGTGTATAATGCTTCACAGCTGAAAACGTTCTTAATTCAAAGTACTAGAAACTTACCAAAAGCAGTACAACTGATTCCCTATCTTGGCAAAGCACAACTTAGAGGTATCATATAAGATTATAACAAAGGAAAAATGGAAACAAGTAAGGCTCACAAAGGCGCAAAGTCGTTTCGTAGTCTTTTCAACTGCAGATTTGTGAGAACAACATAGTTTGTTGTATTAGAAGCACAAAGTCTTCTTAGATGCAGCAATTCATTCCGAACAGCATGAGAGATTACAAGCTCAAAGTCTTGTAGATCTTTCAACCAAAACATTAAAACATAAACACAAATTGAAGTTAGAAATGTGACACAAACTCCACAAGAATCACTTGAAGTCCTTTAGATTTCGTAAACTAATCACCAACAATCTCAATCAAATTCAAGAGACAATCGATCTAACGCAAAGTCTGGTATACAATTTCTTCCTTTATTGATCAAATTTAGATTCACAAAACATGAACACAAAGTTTCACAATTTGTTGCAAATTGAGCAGCACTTCGTTGCAAAAACTAAAGGATCCTATTACAATAGAAATCCCTCATATTTATAAAAGAGAGGGAAGAGTAAATCTAGGAAAGTTAGGCGAGCTAATTTAGGAAAATCTCACTTAACTTTGACTAAAGTCAAAATGTAATTTGTTTTCATGAAACTACATCTCGGATATTAGTGTAATTACATTTTGCAAAATGACATTTAAGATGTCAAAAACTATTTACAAGATGCACAAAGGGACGCATCAAAAAGTATAACATTGGAGATCAGGAATCATCATGGTTCCTTGCTTGGGCGCGAAAGTCTTCATATTTCTTCCTGGTCTCCTGCATGAATGTGTCATCTGGAAGAACCAAGATCAAAGGACATCAGCTTCATGATCACTTGATGAGATCTGGAGAGAAACTGCAAGGATGGTGAATCAATAGGCATTAGTAGAAAAAGTAGCATTGGGAAGCATGAAGCGAGAAACGATGTTGAGCAAGCGTGAAACGAGCAACTAGGCACGTAAAACGATGCGGGAGCGAAGAAACGGGGTCCGAAATGGAAATAGAGCAAGTTTGAAGAGACTAAGCTGTAGTAAAAATCGCTAAAAGTGTAAAGGTAAAGCAACGCCAAAGACTACGTACAAAAAAATGAATTAAGTTTGGAAGTGCTGCCGCCAAAATTCAGCACCATTGCACAAAAATGACTCAAAGTCTAGAAAGAGCAAGGTGCTAAAGTACACGCCATAGTAAAAAATTGATCAAGTCCGAAGAAAAGTTTAAAGGTGTTATAACCAGCACCATTTACCGACTAAGTCCGAAAAAGTGCAAGGTGCTAAAAATAATGCCATAGCCTCAAAAATTATTAAGTCCGGGAATAGGAAGTGCGCGCTAAAAATCAGCGCCATTGCACCAAAAACAAAAATCACTTAAGTGCAGGGGCGCTGATTTTTGGCGCCCTTGCACTTTTAACACTTAGTCAAATTTCCAAAAAGAAGTAGAGCGTTGTTTTTTCAGACAATTGCACTTTTCACAATTTTACTAAGTATCAACAGTGAGAGCTCGCGAAGGTACTCATTTCGAAGGTCTTCACGAGGCGAACATAGGGGGATGCTCAAACGGACTGTTTGAAGTTTTGGAACGCACTTCGAGGTGGATTGAAAATCGCCTCGTTTTGCATGCTTGAACTTCACGAATCTAGGAAATAGACAAGTTTCGTAGGGGGGTTATCCGTGGAACGAGTGCTGCTAGATTCCGTGATAACAAGGTGAATCTCGGAAACTGGATAAACTAGGATCCATACTTGCTGATCAAGCTCTTGGCCTCGTGAGTGAGCCTTTGATGCATTCCTCCTTGTAATATTCTAGTGATGTACATCAGGAAAGCATCATTTACCCTTCTAAAGTGGGCCTTCTCGTTGAGCTGTAACTGTGGATAACAATCATAGGACTTGAATTCATTTTCACCAGCCTACCACGCCTTTGCATATCAATCCTGTGTATTTGTAAGTTCTAACCAATAGGTAGACAATGTAGGAACTCATGTAAAAAGACTTTGTCCTTTCCAAATTTATTAACTGTTCATTGAGATTGTCACTGATTATCCATGACCAATTGAACATTTTGACACCCGAGGTGATCTCATTAATAAAATAATACATCCATGTCTGAAATGGCGCACCTTGCGGGCTGCCCATTACTCTATTTAATAACAAAATGATATCTCCGTACTTCTTGAAGTCAGTACGAAGCAATTTCTTCGAAATTTTCTTGATGGAAGGCTTGGGTTTCTCTAACCACACCTTATTGATATTTGTTGCACAAAGCTCCGTCTGGTCCTCATAAAGTCTTTTGGCATCCTCTTTGGTTTTGTAGGAAGTCCGGTTATAACTTGGTATGCCAAACGCTTCTTGAATGGCTAACTCTCCGAGATGAGCCAATATTCTCCCATTTGGCGCAATGATTTGCCTCTCTTGTGCATTGTAGTGTATGGCTCATTCTACCATCAATTCAACACACTCCACAGCCTGTGGAAATCCAACTGCTTGGATAATGCCATTCCGCATCATCCGACGAGCAATAGGTGTTGGTACGAATCCATCTTGCCTGTACATTCTTTTCTTGAAATATTTGAAATCTATGTGTCCAAGGTTGGTGTTTGTGACATTCTTCCACTTGGAGTTGATCTTTGACTCTGGCTATAGTCCTTTATTGGCGAACTTCATCCGGGCCTTTCTCGAAGGCTCTTCTCTGGTGGTCATCAACTTGCAAGAAACATGAAGAAGAATATTAATTTTAAGATTTTAATTCTAATTTCCTTGGACCCTTTTGCTCGAATTTTTCACCTTCAGCCTATTGAAAAGTTAAATTTTGTGAAAAATCAGACTAAAAATGAAAGAATTTGGCTAAGTACTTAGCAAATTTCACGAGAATAAGTGAATAAGACAAAAGAAGGATGAAGAAATCCGTCAAACTTAGATTCTGAACCTTTGAAATTGTATACTTTTGACGGTAAATCTGCCTTGAGTTTCGAAAATTCTGTCTTCAGCACGTTATTCTTTGGAAATTCAGTCCTTCAATTCAGAAATTTTATTTCGTTCTTTGTTCTCCACTTAAAAATTACTTTATCTCCAAGAATTTTCTTTCAGAAATTTATCTTTCGTAACTTTGGGAGAACTAGTAAAATCCTCCTACAATCGAACTTTGGGAAGAAATTTGCTGAAAATGACAGTTGAACTTCTAGTTTGATTGCCTTAGTATCTCTTATGTTTTTAGTTTGGCTTAACTTCATCCGGTCTTTTCTCAAGGCCTCCTTTCTCGTAATAACAACTGCAGTAAGAAACATGAAGCGGTTAGAACATAAATTTTAAGATTCTTTTAATTCTAATTTCTTGGACCCTTTTGTTCTAGAATTTTTTTCTTCAATTCTTCCTTCAGCCTATTGAAAAGCAATTTTATGTGAAAAATCATCTAAAATGAAAGAGTTCAGTTTGGCAATGCAAATTTCACGAATAATGAATAAAACAAAAGAAGGATGAAGAACTAGATTCTGAACCTTTGAAATTGTATACTTTTGACGGTAAATCTGCCTTGAGTTTCGAAAATTCTGTCTTCAGCACGTTATTCTTTGGAAATTCAGTCCTTCAATTCAGAAATTTTATTTCGTTCTTTGTTCTCCACTTAAAAATTACTTTATCTCCAAGAATTTTCTTTCAGAAATTTATCTTTCGTAACTTTGGGAGAACTAAAATCCTCTCACAATTGAACTTTGGAAGAATGAGTTGAAAATGACAAGTTGAACTTCTTATAAAGTTGAAGAGTTTGATTATTTTAGTATCTTCATGTTTTTTTTCTTTTAGGTTCATCGAACTTGGACTTGCTTTATTTCTTCCACCATGGCGATTTAATCTTCATTGAAAATCTTTAAGACAAGTTTCTAATTTTACCATGGTGCCATCCTTAGCCAAAATATCCTTGAGTTGTCATGAAATCTTTTAGATTTTTCTTTTTGAGTTCAAGGATTTTAGCTAAGTGTTGGATATTTGAAAATTTCTTTGGAAAAATATAAAAAATATTCTAGGTGTTTAAATTTTATTTTTCCAATCTTTTCATTATAGCGAAATTTTATTTTGTTCATGGATTTCTCCTTAGCGATTTTCACCCATTTAGCTTTATGGCGGACTTGATGCTTGCTTAGACATATTCATGTGTGGGCGGACTTGGCACTTGTTTGGACATTTTTCTCTTGACAAGGCGGACTTCATGACTTCCTTGCCATTTCCCATCTCTCCTCTAGGCGGACTTCATCAATACTTAGGCATTTTATTCTTGGGCGGACTTTACCTTGGTCTTTCCATCTTCGCTTCAAGCTGGGGCGGACTTCATCATGTGCTTGACATCTTTACCTTGGCCTAGGGCGGACTTCATAGTGTCTTAGACAAGCATCTTTCAAGC